>CM031241.1:531649342-531769342 GCA_018340775.1 Taxus wallichiana var. yunnanensis | reverse complement strand
GGAATGTGGTGTCCTTGGAGTAAAATTTGCATTGTCATCTTGTTTCATGGTTGGTGGTATCTTGTGGAAATATTTTTGTAGATTTGAAAACTTTCCTTGTCATATCATGCTAGTAAAATGTTTGAGCCTAAACAACAAACATTGTTAAACCTTAGTAGATTCGTAAAAGTAATTATGCCTCTTTAATGGGCCTTCCTTGTAACTTCTTTTGAGACTTGTAGAGACCCACTAGGAATGTTTAATGATGCTTGTAATTATTTGGTAAACCCTTGAAATATTGGTGTGATCCATGTTGGTTGATAGATTCCTAGTTCTTACAAAATTAATGATGTGTTTTCTATGTTGAATGTCTCTTATTCCTTTAGAATTAAAAATGCGATATGTTGATTCCCATAAAAGTAATAATGTGATATGTTTGACTCTTCCTTATCATTAAAAATTAATTGATAAGATGATTTACCAAACACCATAAAACTATAATTGAGGGGATTTGACTTTGAAACTTAACAAATAAACTGGAACATAGAAAAAGGGAAATGGTCCTTTCTTTAACCTTGGTAGATTAATAGAAGAAACAAAACTATAGAAGAATAGAAAGGGAACTTTGTCCTTCTACCTTCCCTAGGAGTAAAATAAAAATTTCTCCGCCTATACAGAATGGCAAGATATCATGCCCACCTTAGTGGTGCTCCTTATAACACAAACTTGTGATTTCATAATATGAGGAAGTTTTAATTAAGAAAACTCATAAGGAATGTTCTTAGAAAGCAAAACTATAAATTTTGACTTAATAATTTGATTTATAAAATGAGTAGATTTTATGTATTGAGTACAATGTATAATTGAACCTTTAGTTCTTCCGCCTACCTGGAATTGTGAAACACCTTGTTGATAGTGATGTGTTCTAATTGTGTAGTACTCCCTTGTTCATAGGCATATGTCCTTTTTCCCTTGTAGGAGCTTGGGTCATCGTACCCTTGTTTCCTCATAGCTAGATGAGTGTGAGTTGTGGCCTTTTAGGATTGGGTCTTATCTCTTTTTCTTTAAGAAAAGAAACCTCCATGTGTGCTGATTTAGTCCTTGGTGACCTAGGTTATTGTAATTTTAAGGAAACATATGTTAAGGATATGAAACAATTTTGGGAAGTCCTCTTTTGCTTATGACACCTTGTTGATGTTTTCCCCTTTTTCCATTGGGAAAGGAAAGTACAAGTTGTTTTCATAAGTTGTTACTCACTTTTGATACGATGCACCTTTGGATTGTAGTTGGACCCCCCTTGTTACTTGTTCTTCTCCCTAGCTACCTTGAGTTCTCTTTGGTGTTACGATTTATGCATGTGCTCTCTTTATGGTTATTCCGAGCTTGAGTAGGAAGTAAGATAAATGAATCCCATTGTGTTATAGTGAATGGTGCTCCTTGTATTGATATGTTAGTTCTAGTGGAGATATTTTCTAAACGTTTGACGTCTCTAAATTTGGTTAGTGTGGTGTGTTTGATTTTTTTTTAAAAGTGTAAAATATGGCTATAGGAAACCTTATGGTCATGATTTTACTTAGGATTACCATGAAAAAAAAATCTAATGTTACCCTCTCAAGTTATATAAGTGCTTCCCATGAATAGATTTCTTGATTATAAATGTTTTGCTAATTTAGGTGCCCTTCCTTCTTGTTAAACATCATCTTAGGTGATCTCAAAATTGTGAGACCTTTGAGTAGACATGTTTATCATAGAAAATTTTGGTCATGGTTGATTTTCTAGCCTCGTCTAAATGACGAACTTTGAAAGCATAACTTAACCTTAGTGGAAACCTTAACTTTTTTATTGCATTATGTTGTATTCCATGGGAAACTATGTGGTCATTCTCAAACTCGCGGAATTCTCCTATTATTCCTCTACTTGGTGGTTATTCTTAAGACTCCTTTGACCTCTTCATGTTATAATGTTATGTGTTGTATCTTGGTTGATCCCGTAAAGTTACTCTTTAGAATTAAATGTTTGCAACCTTACATGAAGAAATTTTAGAACTCATCCATTACAATATCCATTCTTCTTGTTGAAATACATTGGATAAAACATAGGTTCTATAGACCCACACTTGTTTGAAGCAAAACAATTCCACAAAGGGTGTGATCCTTTTTCTTTTGCATTGTTTCCTACCTCTCTCTCTCGTGAGTTTCGAGAGGAAGTCAAGTCTAAGGGGAGGGAGATGTAATGCTTACTTCCCTTCGACACTAAATGAACCATGATTATCTTTTTCAAATTGTTATAATCGTAAACCTGACTGTTGTATTCTAGTTAGCATGCAAATAAAATGTGTGGACATCAAGATTTCTATGGTGTTTTGGTTATTATTATTACTTTGACTCTATGTCATACTGTGGACCCTGATGGGCATCTAAGGATAAGACAATTATCTAGAATGGTTATGTGGTCGTAGATATTATTGTGATATCATTAATCTCGATATTGTTTTGTTATATTTAATCTAACACTCGTGAATGAACAATAGGCATCATTTCACTTTGTAAATATAAATAGTAATGGGTGAATGATAGTAACACATTGTGATATGGAAATTGAAGGATATACATCTTTTGATATAACTTTTGATAGATTTTAGTATGGAAGAAAATGATGTGTTGTCAGCTTAGATATATGTTGATATTTCAAATTATTTTCGTATTGATTTTTATTATGATGTTCAAAGTTATTTTGTGATTCCTTCGATGTTGGAGAATTGGCAAAATTGTGAACAAGTGAAAGTATTGCTTAAGTTAGATGATTTAGTTGGTTTATGATCGTAATTACAAACTGATGTATTAGCGGAATCGAAATTTTGGAAATTGAGAGTAATTGTTGAATCACTAGGTCTTAGCAATAGTAGCTATGACATTTGATGTTGAAATTGATATGTAGATATAAGCATTTTTATTAGTTTGATATCACTAATATGGCCATGAGGCTAGAAAGGTATTGTGTGATTTTGTAGGTGAATATTTCACAACAATAAACTATGGGGGTAGGAGACCAACAACAAAGGAATGTGGGGTATTGGAAACTGGTCACCATGGCAACTTGTGTTATGTTGTGTGTGTCTTGTTGTTGTTAGGGGTCCCCATGGGGGGATTACCTCCAATTGTGACCAAGGGGTTTGTGTGTTTTTCCTTTTTATATCTCCTTTATTTGATTTTAGTATGTGAATTTTAGTGATGTAATTTCCTTGTATTAATTATTTACATTTTGGTTTATATTTCCTTTTATCTTTAATGATCTTAGTTGCCTTATTTGAGTTAATTTAATCTTGTTCTAAACTAATTATGAATGGGTCAAAAGTTTTCATTTATTAGACTAGATGGCTCTTGGATTTTGTGTTTTTGTAAGTTGAGTGCTTGGGATCTTGAGTGTTGTACACTCTACCCCTTCATGGAAATTCGAATTTGGCCTTAGGGGTCAATTTTGAAAGCTTGTGAGACAAGTTAAATTTTTCCACACTCTTAAATTTCTATGCCAACCCTACCTATGGATTGGGGGGTCAAAAATAGACCCCATTATGTGTTTTGTAAGTCAAAAAGTGACATTTATTACACTTTTCTTACATGGGTCTTTAATTTTGTCCTTAGGGGGTGTGGGCTTGGTTTGTGTGTGTAAGTAAATTGTCATTTCACTCACCCACAAATTTATTATGCATTGGGGTTGAGGTTTGACTTGTGATGTGGAGTTGAGGATGAGTGATGTGGCATCCTACATGGAGCCACCTCACCCTCCTCTTCCCTTTTCCTTTATATGCATGTTTAATTGTTGTTTTAGGGGTTACTTACTCATTTTTTTTTTTGGGAATGCTTGGGAATTTTTGGAGAGATTTCTTGAGAATGGTGAATGGAAATTGGAGTGGATGGTGTTTGCTTAGGATTTTGGAAGGCTTGGATCTTTTTGTGTATTGACACTTTTCATTTGTAGGTAGACCTTCACCCTTATTCCTTCCTTAATATTTTGTTGTGATCATATGTGTTGTTGATGATTGCTTATTGCTGATGACTTTGGGAAATAGATTTGATTCTTAGGTTGTAGGAGAAATGGAAATGGGGGTAAAACTTGAGGGAGGAATAAGAGAAATGTAATGGGTACTTTTAGGAGGGAGTTGGGTTGGGATGTCCACCTTGTTGATAAATATGAATTGTGTTTATCTTATTTTATTGAGGAGGCATAAGAGTGTGTTGATTTCTTAAGGGAGGCATAAGAGTGATGTATCTTTGGGAGGGAGGAATAAGAGTGTTGTGTGTATTGTGATGCACTTTTTGGAGGCTCATAGGTGGACACCCAAGTCATTGGGAGGCTTAAGAAGAACCCCCATTCCCTTTCTCCTCCATGGCTTTAGTATGAAGCCTTTATGTTTTGATATTTGGTATCTTGTGATAAAATGGTATGGTGTTATATTTATTGAATGTCTTGATTGAATGTGTATGTGGAAGCCATTTTTGAGTTTTCATGGTTGTCTAAATAGCCCCCATTGCTTCCTTGTTGGGGCTCGGGGCCAATGAGGGAGAAGACTTCTCTTCCTCATTGGATATTTTGGTTGGGTGGAGAGTGTTTCCTACTCCCCATTTTGTTGTGTGCTTGGATTGATGAAGATGGTGAGCTAAATGGATAAGGTTCTCTTGTTGGAGAAAGGCTTGTAGAGTTGCATCTTGTGCTAATATGATCCTACTACTTGTAAAATTTATCAATATTTTATTGAATGTAATCCTTTTCATTGTTGGAAATGGCTTATTTTAATATAATTTATTTCATGTGAATATGATTCTTGCAAAGATCTTGTAAAAGGAAATTAATTTCTTTCAAATCTAAATTTGTGTTTAGGAGTTCATTGTTTATGGATTTGTGCTCTTGGATGGGAAATAAATGTCAAATAAGATCATTATGGAAATCCTTGTTACTAGAATGTTGAAATAAATTTCATTTGATAGTGTTTTATGTCACCCTATCCATGTTAGGTGTGTAAAATGATTAGGCATAATTGACTTATTAATAAAATATCTACCTTGTAGATATAGGGTTAATCAAAGTAAAAGAGTGAACCACCACTAATTAGGCCATAAGATGATTGTGTACAAACAAAATGGAAAGTTATAAGTTTTAAATCCCTATAATTACACAATTATGCACTACTTTTTATCTAGTGCATGTAATGCTTATCGATATAAAATGTGACATTTACCCTTCCACATTATTTACAATGTCTATCTTATAAACGGAATAGAAAAGCTTTGCTAAATGAATGTATAATATTAATATACAATAGTTATATAATGATAATATACAAGGGTAATTTTCACAAGCCATATTACCTTTATGTGATTTTAATACATGATATTATTTTTAACAAATGCTAATAACCATGTTTTATTGTTTATTTATATTCAAATGTAATATATAATATATATATATATATATATATATATATATATATATATATATATATATATATATATATATATATATGTTTTAGCTATTGATATATATATATAATAATAAATGGTAGTGTTTGAAAGTATTATTAAAGTTCCCAAGAAATATATTTGCCTATGGTTAAACTTTATTTATTTATTAAGTTAAGAAAAGGAAAACAAAAAAACAAACTTTTTATATGTTTAGGCCATGTATGGCCGCGATGACTTCTGTATAGGATTTCATTCAAGAATGTGGTTTTGGAGAGGGTGCCGACCCCACCCCCAACCCATATACTTGTATATGGGTGGGGTGGGGTTGGTGCCCCTCCCCAATAGTTTTGAACCACCTCATTAATTAAAGCTGTCGTGCCGCAAACTCCATAACCCTTTACCCTAAGCCCCCACGCATACATCTAAACCGCCCCACTAGACCCACCCCCCAAACATAAAACTCCTTCCTCATGTTAAAAGTGTTTACTATTGTTCAAAGCTGCAGACATGGAAATTATTGCAACCTTTCTCCTTGGGACAACCTATACATTTTTTCCAACACATCTGCAAGGGCTTTGACGTCTCCATATATATATACCAAGAAAAACCTTTAATCTTAGGGTGTTTTAAAATGAAATAAAAACAAAAAAATATATGTATTTTATACCTTATCAAATTTGTAGGGTTTAGGTTTTACCCAAATGGGTATACTATCAAAATATGCACCTTGAATCTAAAAGTAAAATAATTCAAATGAATAAATACAAAAGAGAAAATAATACCCACTAAGGAAAAATGAATAGATCTATGTTTAATGCACGATATTTCATCAAGGAGAGCTTCCATGTCTCTAATGGCTTCCATGGTTTTATCTTCTCCTCACTTCTCCCTTAACCTGAACTTGAAGACAAAGAAAATGAGAGATTAGGTTTATGAAATGAATATAAGAGAACTCATAAGTATATCTAGGGTTTCTTTAGTCAAACCTACATCTAATGGCTTCGATAGATTAGATATAAGGTTGTAGGATGAACCCTACATCACTTAAATGATGGGGTATTTTGAGAAGGAATTTATTAAATAAAATATGTGTGTGTAATGCTAAATGGGGCCTAAGGGTGTTTAGATTAGTTGCATACTTTGAACTTAAAGAAAATATGTTTATAACATTGTGCATGTCTTTAGTAATGGAAAAATATTATCCTAGTATGATTTAATTTAAAATAATTTTTTTCTCTTGTACCTAAATAAAATTAATTTAAAAGAAATTAGCGGAGTTATATTGTGAAAGGTTAATGAAGATTAATTAAATAATATGTTGGAGACATGTTAGTGAAATATCTAAAACATAAAATTAATTTTGGAAATTAAGAAATCTTAATTCAACGATGTTTGTTTTCCGATGCCTTGTAGCAAAAAAAAAATTATTCCATAATTTTTTCAGTTTGTTGTCGGGTTTAGCATGAGTTGTTGTTGAGAAAAATATGGGCGTTACACTTGGTATCAGAGCCATGGGTTCAATGCTTGGACCCTGGGCTGACTTGAAACCCACAAACCAAATACAAAAATTTGAGCCACCATAATTAAAATAATAATAAAATAATAAAGTTTTTTTTTTTAAAATCGTTGTGCTCGCATAGTGGCATTTTGTCAAACCTAGGTAACTGAAAATGTTAAATTAGATTGATTTTCTTGTCAACTTCTGGTGTGAGCAGAACTTGTTTTTCCTTTGAAAAGATGTTGTTGGATGAGTACTAATTGTTTCTTTAATCGTATGATGCAATAAACCCATAAAGATTCTTCCTTGTTGGAATATATTTCCTTTGATAGTGGTTGTGTTTAGGGGGTAAGAAAAAGTAAATTAGGGGATTTTTAGTCGCCTAAAGCTCCACTTTTTCCTTCTGTGATTAGAAGAGTCAGTTTTGGTTTCCGCATTGGCAACTTAATCCTTGTATGAGTAAGTGGATATTAGGTCTTGGTGTTGGTTTTGATCCAGATTTGCGTATGCGTTATTAGAACGGAGCTCGAGGTATATATTTCACCCGATTCTTAGATGTTCCTTTGAAAATGACAAGAAACAGATAGGGTAACGGGCATAGGAGGAATACTGTTGAAATGCTCATTGATAGGTTGTTGTATGTGTATGTCTTTTGAATCCACACCCGATCATGAGAGCTTCCTTTTGGTTAGGAGGAACTACATGAAATGGAACACAACACCACCAGAAAGAGTTAAATAGTTTATGCAATGAATTGTCTAGCGTTTGCTAGATCCGGGAAGTGTGGTACTTCCTAGATGGTTGTCAGTCCATTGTTTAAAATAATTTAATGTTGGTAATAAATTAAATCCTATTGTAGCTAAAATGATTTAGATATCTCATTTAAAACACAATAAGAAAGAACTAATCTAACGGGCTAGGTTAAAATAAGATCCGAAGGTCATGTAACTAGTTTTGGGTCTCCGCAGTCAGCGAAGTCTTAGGCAGGAGTCAAAAATGATTAAGGGTGATGTGGAAATAAGTAGGTAGATTTTTTTTTGGGTTGTATTGGTAAATACGAGAGACCAATGACGGTTAAGGGTGAGTAGCGCTGTTTGGGAGAACTTATCTTTAGTTCTTGTGGGATATTGGGAATGTCACAGAAGAAGATTTAGATCTCTCTTGTGATTACACCAAGGACTAGGCTTGTCAGAATGAGGTATTAAGTTGTTTCGATGGGATTTGGTGCGGTTTTAATAGGTATATGGAGGGGTGAGTACTAATGGAGGCCAGTGAGTGCCTGGGAGAACAAATGATGAAAATGCAATGATGTAATGAATGAACTAGAGGGGTAAAATATTCTACTTACTTGGAATCTGGCTCTGGATGTCTGTGAGTGAGGAATGAAGGTGTTGATGAATGTTATAGATGCTTACAAAACATTGGGGAGCTCTTACATGGGCTACATTTTCTCTCCTTCTTACCAGATTAGATCAAATTTGTGTTGGGGTGAGTACCGTGATGGTTCTTGGGTGAATCTTTGGATGTTTGTGCTCTCCTTCTTTGCATGCGTATTCTCCCTTAAATTTGTTCTCAAAAGATGTGATATCTCTTAGGAATCTACCAACCTCAAAAATAAGGTTTTTTTGGGGTTAAAAGGTGACCGACGGCGGTTCCAACTTAACCGGTGGTGGTTAAGGGTAATCGGCATCGGTTAGGGTTATATTTCCTAGGTTTACTAAACTGGCAAGATCCGCTTGATTTTCAGGATCTCATGTGTTGGCCCTACGGATTAGGATGGAAGATTCTTTTAAGCATGTGGGAATGTGGTTAGAGGGAATGTAGGCATTGATTTTTAGGGTTTGGGTAAGTCTTAGTTAGTTATGGCAACTTACTAAGAATAGGTCTTAGGGTGAGGTGCCTGATGAGGTGTCTAGTTGAGGTGGAAATGTGGGCATTATCCAAAATAGGAGATTTAAATAATAAATATGGCGAGGATAATGAATTAATTTAATTTAAATAATTAAATTAATATTATAGTGGAGGTGAAGGGGGCCATGGCTAGGTGAATGTGATGAAAGTGTTTATTCATTGGGGACTAAAGGGGAGTGTGACCTAATTTTGGTGTCTACATTTTTCCCCTTTTTGTTACGTAGCTTGTATTGGTAAGCGATGCTGAAAAAAATAAGATGTGGTTGCCCCATGTGTGGGTGGAGGTGATCCCCCTCAAACCAAGAACTGACAAGGTAGAAGGCAAGAATCGGTGAGTGGTTTGATAAAAGGTAAATGTGATGAAAAGGAAGGTGGGTAACAGGGGAAAAAGGAGCAAGGTCTACTCGGGTAATCTAGGTAATGGGTCAGGGTCAAAGGTAGTGTGAAAAACACACACACACGTATAAACTGTAGCACACTACCAGGTTGAAGAGCAGGCAAACTCTACATTGTCTAAGGTTGATAGGTTTATCCAAACAAGGTTGAAGTGATTCTAGTATCCAAGGTATAGGATATGGTTAGGAAACACAACGTAGGTCAGGTGTAGGAACGTTTAGGTGTGTTCTAGTACACCAAAGGTAGGGTTAGGATAAACGGTCATGGAAAAGGTAAGGTAAGGTCATTAGGTCAATCAACATAGGTAACAGTGCCATAAGGTATAGTGAACACATGAAGTCAAAGGTTAGTAGTGATGTTACGGGTCCAAGAATCTATGTCACGGCATTTGAGTAGGGCAAGGTATGGGTAAAATAATGAGTCCCCAAAGGAGGATGAGGTTAGGCAGTAAATGATGAGGTCAGGAGGGTGAGGTAAATGGTTTGGGTAAAGGTGGGGTGGGGTAAATGGTCAGGGTAAAGGTTAGGTGTGGAAAAAAAGAGTGATGGGCAGGGTAATAGGGTAAAATTTAGGGCAATGTGTAAGAGAGGGTGACTGATGCTGGTCAAGGGTAGCTGATGTTGGTAAAGTGTAATCGACCACGGTAACATAGGGCACAAGACCGATATTGGTGAAGGAAAAACCGACATCGTTAGGTTGGGTTTATTTTTAAAAAAACCCATGTTTTTTGTTATTCATTTGTCATATAACGAATGAAAAAATGACGCAAGAGAGAGAGAAAAGTGAAAAGTATCTAAATGGAATGGAGAGTTGAGTTGGTGAGCCAAATGGGGGTGATTGGTTGGTGAGAGGCGGGTCCATGGGATCAGTGTGTGTGATTTGATTGGTTGGAGGCGCGGGTAGTGATTTGGTGACGGTGGAGGTGGAGAGGAATCAAAGCGGTCCACCAGTGCGGTGGCTAGGGGACATGCCACTAAAATGACGGCAAGCATGATGAGGTAAGCATCTAACTCTTGTTGTGTTTTTTTAGATAGATTAGGTGATTTGGAAAATTGGGTTTTTGGTTTTTGTTTTGGGTGGGGGAAAATAAAATTTTGAAATGGGAGGGTAAATTGGGTAAAATAGGAGTGGGGAGAGAGATAAGTGGGAGAAGAGGGGAGGGGATGAGGTGTAGGGGAGTTGTAGGTGATGTTGGGTGGGTAGAAGTGTCAGGGGTGGTAAGTTTTGAGAAGGGAGGGTTTGGGGGTCGTGGTTTTTTCCGCGATAATGAAGCGATGTTAGTCCGGTTTAGTGTGCACTGGTAGAGAAGTAAACCGGTATCGGTCATGAAATGGGTGACCAATGCCAGTTTAGGGGTGACGGGGTCAGTTAGAGAGAACCAACACCAGTTGGGTTTTGGAGAGTAAGGGGCCAAAAGTGCCACAGGTTGGGTGGTTGAGATGGGTAGGGGAAAATAGGGTGCAGGAAAATGATAGTGGGTGAGTATGGGTATGATAAATGTAGATTAATTTGTTGTTTGTATTGGATGCAGGGGAGAGATTAGCTACGCATGTGGGATAGGGTTCACGGTGCAGCAGAACACCCGAGGAGTTTTAGCATGTGGAGGATGTGGTTACGAGTGCGATCTGACGCTACCAAAATGTAGTCTGACAGCCGAGTCTGATGGTCTCTCTCATTGATACATGGGATTTCGTGACCAACACATTCCACCTATCGACGAGTGAGATTGATCACGTTAGATGACGTGTTCAAGATTCTGTGGCTACCCATATTGGGTACATAGGTCTATTTGATCTCCTCCGAGGCCTTAGAGGAGTTGATGCTGATGGTGTTTGGAGAGGGGATGGACAAGCTGACATTCCATAGTGCTAGCTTGAGCTATGAAGAGATGTACCTAGCCCATCCGAAGGAGACAGGGCTAGTATTTCTATTGATGTAGGCAATGTGCTGCTTCAGACCTTTTGCAGATGCAGAGGGTGGGTGTTTTCCCCAATCATTGATGGGGTTACTCCATGACATGACGATAGATCAGAAGTAATTTTCCTAGGCACCAAAGCATTCCCTGGTGTAACTATACTCTGAGAGAGATGTGGGCATATGGGAATCTACGTAGGTTCAACCTATGTGTTACCTTTCTACTTCACTGCTAGGCATATGAGCACATTGTCTATGTGTGTCCGGTAGGTATGCCCTGGGACAATGCCTTTCTACCAAGCTTTGTACAAGTGGGGTATAGGTGATGGGTGCCTGTTATTGGAGAGCGGAGATCAGATAGGCCCACACATGATGTGGCCTATTACAAGTGACTATTGGAGGGGTTGTCTGGGGTGGATATCATTTGGAGGCCATATGTGGGCTTCCCATCATATAGGCATATGCAAGATGCGCTAGATGGGCAGTAGCACTGAGATGGATACAAGGTTTCCATGTCAGGGAGCACGAGATGATCCAAATTGATAGAGTTAGGCGGTATTTTGGGCTGCTACAAGACATAACTCTACCCATTCCAGTAGTACAGGAGAGATAACATGGAGAGGCCCTTACCTCTACCATAGCTGACATTTCCCACATCGTAGGAGGAGCATGTAGTAGACTGGTAGATTGATGATGTTGGGCTCATAGATAGATATAGACAGTGGTGGGTGGTTCATTTACAAGCTGCACCACCCAGGCCAAGGCAGCCAGATCTAGCCACCATCACGATATAGAATGATACCCTATAGGGGTAGGTGGCGACGTTGATTACCCAGTTGGGTATGGTGCAGACATAGCTTGTTAGCTCAAAGGCGGAGGTGGCTGAGTTACATTTACAGGTGGCTAGTCTTTAGACCTAGATGGCCTAGGGTGGGGATGGAGATGGAGATGGGGATGATGGTCGGTGCCTTCCTGTAGGCACAAGTGAGTTCATAGGACGGTTGGCCACAACATAGGAACAAATTGGGGCTTTACAGGCCAAGATACATGCATAGGGCTAGGGACCGTTGGCACCACCATAAGCATTGGGACAGGGTCCCATTTCACAAGCAGGGGCAGGACAGGGTCCCATAGGATAGGTATAGGGGCCGAGGCCTATACAGTCACCACAGATTGTGCCTATATCTAGGTTACGGGATGCCCTAGGTGAGGCCAGATACTACTAGGATCAGTTGATGGTGGCCGGGATAGACTTTCTATCCTATGGAGAGTACTGTGGAAAAACAAGCCTTTGAGTGAGAGGACAAGATCCCACACTCATAATGTAGAGAGCACAGGGCACCATCGAGCTCCGAGACAGATCAAGGAGAGGCCACCATCTCAAGGACACCAACTCTAGGTGACGCACCCGCAGTAGGGAACCAAGCCACCACCTATGATGGGTGGGGAGATGTTAGCAGGTCGCCAGATAGGGGCCGAGGAGGCAGAGGGGATAGACAATACCGATATGGAGGATGTCCACTAAGAGGGTGCCTGATATATGGCTCCCAATTTTGACATAGTTTTGAGTTTTGATATATACCAGCCTGCGTGCCAAGAGATTGTTATAGAGGATATATTTTTTATCACATACCGGCTTGCGTGCCAAAGAGAGTGAGGATGTACGAGATTTTTGTATATTTTGAGCATATACCGGCCTGTGTGCGAAGAGATTTTGTATTATTTTATTATTTTATTGTATATGAGACCGGCCTGTGTGCCGATGACATTTTGTATTGAGTATCATCCTGCGTGCCGACAATTTTTTGAGATAGACATGATGGGATATTCATGCATATTGTATTGAGACACACATATTTATTTATATGATGAGATACATGAGATGCTTGATTTGTTGGTGTTTTGATGAGACTTTTAATTTTTTGTTGTGATATGGATGGAAACTAGGTGAGTTAGGCATGATGGAGTTAGGTCTTAGGCATGGATCGAGTCAGGTTTGGTTAGGAATGGATCGAGTTAGGTTGGTTTAGGAATAGTTGTGTTTAAATTAGTTGAATTTGTGATTCATTAATTTGTAAAATGAATGATGATATGGGTCATGTTGAAGATGTTTTATAATATATGCATGATGATAATAGAGAAATGGAAGTCGTAATAAATGAATTTTGTGATGATTATAAAAATCTTAAACAACTTGTTGTTTGTTTGGTTTATTTTCCAATTTCGTGATATAAAAGATGAAATATGAATTGGTTAGGGTAGAGAGTGGTCAAGATAACCCCCAAGGGCCCCATGCCCCGGGAGTGCTGTTGACATAGTCCCAGAGAAAAGGGACCTATGGCAATGTAGTTCTACCATAAGCTAGGGAAGAATATGAGGAGGTATGAAAATGAGTTGGTAGGTTTTAGGCATGTTTTGGGTTTAGGTCTGTTAGGTGTGGGTGGGTTATAGGAAAATTAGTGTAGGTGATGTAAATTGTGTCAAAAGAAGAACTTTACCGCAAAGGTACATGTCGATGACGAAGTCCTGTATAAGGTAATCAAAATGTAAATAAATATGGTTAAAATATACGAGGGGCAATAAAGCGACCTGATTATATCGAGTAGAAAATACCTTGGAGGAGGTGATGAACGTGAGTCCCTAAAGGCATTGCATGATTGATTGTTCGAAGGGTGAAAATTAGTCACATGATCACCAAATGTCATGGTTCCCAAGAGGTCCCTTGAGGTAGTAGGAAATGGGAGTGCGAATGGTGAGAGGGGTGAAAGGTGGGTAAGTTTTATATGATATGTGGTAGCATGCTCTTTGGGCAAGAGATCCAAGGTCACAATGGGCAAGTCCATGACTAAAAGTCTTCTATTTTGACTTGTATTTGAGATAGACTGATCGATGTGGGAAGTCTATATGGGATGATGAAATTAACTCCTTGAGGTCTTCGTGAAGCTAATCGATGTGGGAAGCTTCAGTTTCTCTCGTTTTTTTTTTTTTCTTTTTTTTGAAAGAGCTGTACATAGTTGTCCTTTGAGGAAGCTATCTACTTATAGCAGTGATTTCCAAGAGGAAGATGTCCTTTTGAGGGAGTCATCTTTTATTAGAAGTTTGACTCAAGGAGTTGTGTCCCAAGTGAGGGTTTTAAGTCATGGACAAGACCAAGGTGAATAATAGGAATCTTGTTTAGAAAGCAGGGTGAAACAACCATGGGATCTCATCTAAAAGAAGACAAAAAGTATCCATGAGAATCATGCTATGTGTAGCGCCATGGTACATATATTTAAGAGAAGATAACAAGTGACAGGTACTCACATGATTCTTGTTTAATCATTGGTGAGGTGTAAGGAGTGGATAGTGCTCAAGGGATGAGCATGGAAAGAGGCAAAAAGTGATGTAGGACTAAAAGTCAAGAATAGAATGGTCAAAGATGTAAGGTATTAAGGGGCTCAGGTTAGAGTTTACCATCGAGTGAAGATAAACAATAAGCACCTGATCCGTAAGTATGGGTTACGATGTATGGTCAAAGAAAATTAGGAGTAAATTTTCCCCATTTACTTTTTTCTACTTTGGTTACATGTTTATTTTCTTTCAGGAAAAGGTCACCGACTTGGAAGGTTTGTTCATGGACACGTTTGTCGTAGGCACGTTTGATATGTTTTTGGTAAACTTGAAGGTGGTCAAGAGCATGAAGATGTCGTTCATTTAATAACTCAAGTTGTGCTAAACGGTCTTGATGAAAGTCATCATCATTGAGCATGTCATGGAGAGAAATGCAGAGTGAGGGAATTTGGACTTCAAGAGGTAGAACAACCTCTGTACCATAGACCAGAGAAAATGGTGTGGCCGTAGTGGAAGTACGGATACTAGTGTGGTATGCCCATAGGGAAAAAGGAATGTGCGTATGCCAGTCCTTCCCAGTATCATTAACCACTTTCATGAGAATTTTGTTTAAGGTTTTGTTAGTAGAATCGTCTTGGCCGTTAGTTTGTGGGTAATAAGGTGATGAGAAACTTAGTTGAATGCCGAAGGTGTTGTAAAGTTTTGTAATGTTTTGTTTTTGAATTGTTTTCCATTGTCAGTGATGAGGTGATGAGGAACACCAAAGTGAAAAATTATGCGATGATTGATGAACTCACATATTTTCTCAAATTTCGTGGAGATTAGTGGTATGGCCTCCACCCATTTTGTGTAGTATTCAAAGTGGTGGTAAAGATCCATTAATGTCATTTGAAAGAATGGGGGTTGATCTCTTCGACAAGATCTCAACCCCATTGAGAGAAGGGCCAATGGTCATGGGCAACCTATAATGCGTGACTGGGTGTATGATGAAGGTTGGCGTGTTGTTGGAATTTTACTTAACATTTGATGTAGTCGCAACAATCATGGTTAAGGGTTGGCTAGTAATAGCCTAGGTAAAGAATATGCTTAGCAGCAATGCAAGGCCACCGAAGTGGCCTCCACATATGCCATCATTAACTTCCTTAATGGTATAAGGAATTTTATAACTTATGATGCATTATAAGAAAATACCATCAAATCCGTGCTTATAGAGAAAGCCCCCATGATGAAGTGACGAGACACTTTTTTAAGGAAGGATCGTTGTTCGTTACAGGTGAGATTAGGAGGTAAGATGGAGAGAGAAAGATAGTTAGAGTATTGTTTATACCAATGGTCGCTTGGATCAGGGCTAGCGGTTCGGAAAGAGTAAATGTCACAAGGTAAATAGGAAGGTGATTGGAGTCATTGTACGGTTACAAAGATTTTAGAATCAGCGGGCGAAGCAGGTATTTGAGAGGCCAAGCAAGCCATGGTATCTACAAATTTGTTGGTTGAATGGGGGATGGTTTGAAGGGCATAACGGTCATTAGGGGTCAAAAGTATGTCTATATGATGTTTATAATTTTGAAGTATCTCATTATGACATTTTAATATACCATTGAATTGGTTTATGACCAATTGGGAATCACCAAAGATGTTGATTGTTTTGACATCAAGGGCATAGGAATCTTGGAGACCTAATATGAGTGCTTCGTATTTGGAAATATTATTTGTACAATCAAAATCAAGTTTTAAAGACAAATGCATGGGTTCACCATCAAGAGGAATGAGGATAACACCAGCCCCACCCCACACTGACACTTGGAACCATCAAAGAGGAGCATCATTTGATAAGCGAGGTTCATCCAAGGAAAGGGTAGCAATTGACTCATATCGGAAGTCAAAATTAGAGGGTTGATCCGTAGAAATAGGTGCGTCGGCCAATTGTTCGGTGATGGATTGGCCATTGATGGAATTTTGATGAATGAATTTGAGGTTGAGGTCAACTAAAATCATAATCCATCATGCGGCATGCTTATTTTGATAAGGTTTGGCATACATGAAGTGTAAGGGGTTAGTGTTGGTCACAACATAGGTTTTGTGGTTGAGTAGGTAATGGCAGAGTTTTGTGGCAATGAAAACTAAGGCTAAGAAAAGTTTTTCGGGATGGGTGTATCGGGTTTCATAGTCCAAAAGAGTACAGCTTATGTAATAAACCACCTGCTCTCTATTTTGTTCATTGTGATGATTGAGCATGGCTCTCAAGGAATGATCGGTACATGAGATGTATAGGTAGAAAGGTTTATCATCTTTAGGTGGAATAAGTATGGGTGGTTGGAGAAGGTATTGTTTTAAGGGCTCAAAATCTTTGTGGTAGTGATCATCCCATTTAAAGGAGACATCCTTCTTGAGCGAGATGATGAATCGGTTGACACCTATCAAATAATTATGAAATGAAATGGTGAATAGACTATAACTTACCTTGTAGGCTACAGAGTTGTCTAAGGTTAGTGGGCGGAGGCATTTCTATAATGGCCTTGACTTTAGTAGGGTCAACTTCTATACCACGTAAGGAAACGATAAATCCTAGGAGCTTTCTTAGAGAACTGAAGACACACTTCTTTGGCTGAAGGTGAATGTAATATTTAATGAGGCGGTCAAAAATGGTTTTGAGGACGGAAAGGTGCTTGGAGTGGCATTTAGATTTGGCCAGGAGATCATCCATGTAATCTTCCAATATATGATGCATGATGTCATGGAAGATATAAGTCATAGCCCAGTGATATGTGGCACCAATGTTTTTAAGGCCAAAAGGCATGACTCAGTAGCAGAAGGTTCCCCAAGGGGTGATGAACAAGGTTTTGTGTTGATCCTCTAGGGCAAGGAAGATTTGGTTATAACCTGAGAAGCCATCCATGAGTGATAACATCTCATGACCGGCAGTGAAGGTCAACCAATTGGTCAATACTGGGTAGAGGGAAGTCATCTTTTGGGAAGGAAAGGTTGAGGTCATGGAATTCCATGTAAATGCGGAGTCCCCTTGTCGCCTTAGTGATAGGGACAATGTTATGAATCCAATGAGGATAATCAATGGATAATATGAAGGAAACAGAAACAAGGCACTGAAGTTCTTCTTTGATAAGAAGGGAAATGCGAGGGTGGATTTTCCTCGACTTTTGATTGATGGGTTTGGCATTAGGATATTTTGGACCACTATGGTGGGGTCGATACTAGGGCATGTCCGCATAAGACCAAGTGAAAGTGTGGTTATGATCTTTGAGAATAGAAGTGATGGCTTCTTGTTCAGTAGCATCTAAAGATTGACCAATCTTTAGGATGTGCGGGTCATCCTGAGTATGAATATTGATCTTGATAGTCAATTCATTCAACATGGTTTGTGTCTACGAAGGTAACAACCAATGAATATATGATTCTTCTACACCAAGGTAGGTGAGTATATATTCATCATCATGAAATTGAACGATGTTAATTAAAGGTGTATCATCATCGATCATTTCAAGATACAAGAAGGGCAGAGAGGAAGGGGCCTCGCCCTCACATTGATAAGTCAAAGGTAAAGAAATTCACTCGAGATCCCTCAAGTTCCTCGCCTCATCATCAAATTCTCTCACAAACTCTTCGCAAGCTTCGTTATCTTCATCATCATCCTGGTTCTTCCACCTCGCAGTCGCATTGACAGGACTCTAACAGGAGGTCCTTCAAGTGCTAATCTTGTTTGAGAAGTAGGCAAACGATTCCTGGGTTGGAAATTTCTCCTCGGAACGTCTGCATAAGGAGCGTGCTGAGCCAGTTGTTTCTTTATAGCAATAAGATCATTTGCAAGTTTCTGAACTAATGGATCAGTGTTAGGTCCAGGAGTGGAAGAGGAAGAAGCAGCAGACTTAGATTTGGGAGGGTCTCTTCTCAACTTCCCTGACATGATCAAGTCATCTTCGATACTAACAGCCAGTTCTTGATCCAGAGCTAGTGTTCCGAGATTAGCCCTTCTTAGTGCATAACTAACTTTGGGCGATTGAGCATTTAGGAAGAAACACTTTTGAATTTGGTCGACAGGTCGGGTAGGCGTTGGAATTTTATTTACCAACCTGTTGAACCGGGCCACAAATTCCCTCATGGGCTCTTGTGAATCTTTCTTTATCTGAGAGACCTGGGCAAGCAAGGCATGCACATCTTCTGCCGGCTTGAAACGGTTCTCGAACTGAGTTCTCATTGTGTCCCAGTCGGTTATAGCACCGGCCGGAAGGTGATAGAACCAATCAGCAGCATTATCTTGTAACGTCTCAACAAACAGCCTTACGGAGACGTCTTCATATTCAACTCCCAGAACTCCACATGCAACAACGAAGGCTGCGATGTGTTCATCAGGGTGCACTTTGCCATCGCCTTTGAATTTGGGGAAGTTCTTCCGGTTACCTCTGGGTAACTCATGCAAAGGCTGAGTAAGGGCCAGAGGCCCGACACGTTGACCCCATGGCAATTGTGCCGCCATTCTTGGAAATACGGCTTGGAGGGGAACTGTAACACCGGCTAGGATCAAAGCTCGTAGATTGGGACTAGCAGGCTCTGAAGGAATACCACCTTAGGACTTCTATCTTGAACAGGTGGAGTGCTTGTCGAACGAGTCCTTCTATTTTCCGTTGAAGGGAAAGGAAAACCCTGTTGCTCCAAAAGCTGAAACTGAGAATCTTCGATACCAAGGGCCCTTCTCCCTCGAGTGAAACGCGGAGTCGCCAGATCAAAGGATGATCAAAAATTGCAGAACTGGAATGTGATTTTCCCCAGCGGAGTCACCAAAAACTGTTGGTTTTCAAATAGGACTTTTTAGAAGAGCAACAGTCAGGGGACAAGAAGTCCCTCCTCTTTAATGGGAGAGGTTCCCTTATTCAGAAACGAACTTATTTACAAATGTACAAAATATTATTTTATGGTTGAACTTGGATATTACGAAAGTGTTTTCCACAAGGATCATCAGTTACAAAAGGACTGAGGAAAGGGAATAAGAGGATGAGCAGAATAGCAACATTCAGAATTATAGATAGCAGAATAATTCTTTATGTATGCGAAGTTTCAAGGAATTTAAGACAAGATCATTTGCATTGGCTGAATAGGATTAAATTTAAAGACACAAAGTTCTGTAAATAACCTTCTTCAGATTCATTAATCAAGGACACAAAGTTCCTTCTTGGTTATACAAGATCGCTGTATTTGCAAAACCGGACAGTATGCAATCAGAGAGACTAACAAATTAGAGACAAAATGATCTTCACAATATTAAATGGAAAACACAGAAATAGCAGAGATCAGATAGACAATGAATAGAAAGCCCTTTTGTATTGATTTCTTTAAGATCTATTTACACTTTCAGAAAATATGCCAAGTTCTTCCTCCTCCTCAAAATGGCGCAAAGAAGGCCATTATATAGCTTACAATTCGGTTACTCCTCGTAACCGTTTCTTTTAACTAGAGAATAGTTAAGGAATGCCAAACGCAATTTCTTAACTAATTACATGGAATACGAAAGGAATGGCGAGAAGAGAGAAGGAAGGGGAAGGAGACAGGTGGCCAGTTCTGAGAGGGACCCACTGTCTTTGGAAACCGCTGCTTGAGTTTCTTCCACGTCTCAGCCATGTCCTTGCCACGAGGGACACGCCAGAATTTTTATCTTGAGAATGACAATGAATATCTTTGGAAACTGATGTAACCGACGTCTTGAAAGTTTCGTCCTTCGTAACTGCTTCTTTAGTTCTCCCAAGCCTCCTCCAGGATCTTGATCTTCATATTGATAATAACAGAGCTGCAAACCAGGCTCGGAAAGGAGTTTCAGAGGGAGGGGACATGCGCGGGTTTTCAAATTGCAAGGGTTCGAAACAATGTAAGAATTGCAAAGGAAGTTTTGCCGTTACATAGCCGTTGAGGAGAGAGAAGGATAATTAATGCGCATTTGAATTCATATTTTGAAAAACAACATATTCGGGAAGAGCGGGAAACTAAGTATGGATGACCGTTGGTTCGCTTGGGACAAGTGAGACGCGAATGCGTGAAACACGCGGCTCGGCCGATTCGGGTAAACAGGGAGAGGACGCACAAATGCATTTTGGGACAATTGGGACGGAAAAGAGCGAAGTGCGCGACTCGGGAGTTTCGGCCGAAAATGGGACAACTTGCACTTTTTTAACTTTGGGACATTTGGGACATGAAAGCGCGGTTCAGGCGAATCGGCCGAAAATGGAACAAAAGGCCCGTTTGGACTTGGGACATTCGGGACAAAAAGTTCCGGAGTACGCGGTTTGGCCGGTTCGGGTGAAATTGAAACAGGGCGCACTTTTGAAAATGGGACAAAGAGCTCTGAAGTACGCGACTCGGGGGTTTCGGCCGAAAATGGGACAGAGAGCAATTTGGAACTCGGGACAGTTGGGACAAAATCGGGCGAATCGGCCGAAAATGGAACAACTCGCACAATAAGTTCGGGACACTTGGGACAAAAACTTCCGACGGGCCCGAAAATGGGACAAATTCGGAGGTTTCGGCCGATCGGAGAACAGAAGACCCGTTTGCACTTGGGACAGTTGGGACAAAAATGTCCGACAGGCCCGAAATACTTACAGAATGACCCAGAACTTAGATTTTTTCGACTTCAAGACTTTTTCCACACCACCAGCTCGACAGAAAAGACATTTAAACTCAAAATTTTGAAATTTTTACTTTTGACAGAGCGGGGAATTTTGAGTGGACAACACCGTGGAGGTTGTGGCTGCAGTAGGAAGGGAGGAGGCATGTACGGTTGAGGTAGCATGACTGCACTAGTGGGTGGAGATGTAGGTGAAGAGGTAGTGGTCATGGAGGTAGACGCCTTAATGGGTATAAGCATGTCATTGGGTTGGTAAAGCATGTTGCATGTTTTAAAAGGTGAAGGATCAGCTGGAATAGTATAGGTGTGCCCTTCATGCTAAAACTTTACATAACAATGCAAAGTGGAAGGAACACAACCCATGACACGAATCCAAGGTCTACCAAGCAACATGTTATATTGAAATTCCCCCTCCAGGATGTAAAATAACTTTGGAATAGTGTGGGGGGCCACGCGAACTTTGAGGATGATGATGCCTAGTGTAGAGGTGAAAGTTTCATTAAATGAACACAACATGAAATGATGTTTATGCATGCAATTGTGGTATGTAGGCGCATTTGAATGAATGCATGGGATCAAATAATATTAATGCTAGCACCCCCATTGATCAATACACGTCGTACACATATATCATTGATGTGGACATAGATCAAGAGAGTAGGGTTTGGGTCATTGGTTTGGTGCGGTGTGATCTCTTCCTCTAAGAAGCTAAGGAAGCTATTTTTGAGTAGGGTGAGGTGTTGATAAAGGTGCAAATTTGGTGAGAAAGGCTACATGATGGGGTGTGATAATGGAAGCTATGGGTGTAGGGTCATTGGGTAAAACCTCAATAGATTGAAGAACCTCCATGAGATCTTGACGATGGGATTTTGAGGTTTGGATGAGGTCATATAGGGACATTTTGAGGGGAGATTGGTGTAATTGTTTGAGCATGGTGTGATGTGTGACCCCATTAGAAATAGGGTATGTGGGGTGCATGGATAGTGATTTTAGGTGTGGGTGTAGATGGTATGTTGGGTATAGGATTGGTTGGTGGGTGGATTGACTTTTCCTTTCCTTTTTCCTTCGAGCAATGGTTGTAATGGGGATCATGTTGATATAAGGGGAGTTGGAAAAATGGATAAGATGTAGGATGAGTGGTATAATGACATGATGGGAAAAAACCTATCGGGGGAGAAAATCCTTGTGAGGTGAGCTAGGCTCAATGACATTTAGGTAATGTTCGACAAGTTCTCTCGATGTGAACCATGTTAATTTTGAATCTCTTGGGGATGGCTCTAATAGTTGAGGGGTCGAGTTCTTGTTGTGGAGTAGGTAGTGAAGGAAGGATTGTGGAAATCGATGTTGAAGCGGGGTCCTCATCAAGAAGGTCGTGATCGTCAAATTTGTCTTTAGGAGGACACAACTGGATAAGGATGGTTTTCAAAGCCTTGCAATTCTCCACATCATGCCCTAGCACATGATGATAGGCACACATTTTAGTATCATCAAACCCTTTTAGCTTGGGTTTGAGTTGGTTATAAGGTTTGAGTGGTGGTAATGTGATGATATAAGTCTCAAGGAGGTTGGTTAAGATTTTGCCATAGGACCCTACTAGTGGATTGTAATGGGAAGTGAAAGTGGGTTTGGGTGTAGGTGTGGCTGATTGTTGTGAATGGTCCTTGCGGGGAGGGGGAGTGGGTCGAGCCATTGTTTTGGGTGTTGGAGTGGTCTTGGGTTTTGGTTATGTTTGTTTTGGTAGGGTTATGGTAGATGAATGGGTCGGAGGTTGTATGGTTGTTTTGGTACCTTATTAGAGGGTAGAATATTTTTGTCTTTGGGTTGCACCTTCTTGGGTAAAGGTGATATGGGTGTATGAGATCTAGAGGGAAAAGTGGATGGGGAAGAGGGTGAGTTACCTAGGGAGATAACGGAGGTGCTATGAAGGTAGATGACGTGGGTTGTGCAGGGGGTGTGAGGGATAGACTGAAGTGTAGTGGGTAGTGAAGAAGTTGCTAAGGGTATTGGAGGTATGGGTGGTAAAGATGCTGCAGGTGTGGGTGTAAGTCATGTCAGGTGCTTGGGTATGTTAGAGGTGTGTGAGGAAGGAATGGGCTGTTGTGTTTTTGGTTTATTGATGAGTGGAGGTTTCTTGACCATGTTGGGAGGTTGAGGTCCTAAAGCGGATGGAAAGGCTAAAGGTGATGTAGGTATAATTGGCACAGTACCTGATGGTATGAGTTCTATGGGTTTGGTTCTTTTGTTTGGGTTCCAGAGTAGGTTTGGTGTTGACTTTGGAGGATGTAGCTAAATCTAGTTTGATAGGTGGATGAGTAATCTTTGGTGGTTGTGGTGACCCCTAAGGGAGTGATATGGTTAGTCGATGAAGATGATGTAGGTGCATGTTTAGATTTAGATGTATGTTGGGTGATGGGTGAGGTGTATGTTGAGTGTGATAGGTATGGCAGAAGAAGTTGTTATAGAGGTGGTTTTGTTTGGTTCAATTGGTCAAAATATTTTTTGGTAGATGGTGGAAGTATAAGCAAGTGACATCTACATTTGCATTGAGATAGGAATCAAAAGGTGCCCCCAATGTAAGGATTTGTCCACATAATATAAACGATCAGCCAAGTGTGAGAACGACACATTTGTAGGTGAAGTTGATGAGGACCTAATGGTTATTCCCATAAAATGTGTCTTAGAGACAAGGAATTTGCTAGCTTCGGCTTCCGTGGGTAAGAGAGCCAAAAGTAGGTCTGTGGGATCTTGGGTAGCTAATGGAGAATGTTTGCCTAGAGGAAAAGGTATCTCTACTAGATCCGTGATAGGTGGAGGAGAAAATGGGTGTTCCTCTATAGGTGGAGGAGATGATGGGTGCTCCTCCATGGACTGAAGAAGTACTATGGGTGACGGTTCCCTAGGTGGAGAAGCCAAAGGTGAAATGGTCTCGATATTAGTGGAAGACTCCTCCACAGGTGAGGAAGGAGGTGAAAGGTGTTCCTCTATGGGTGGAGGAATAGGTGAGGTAGGTTCCAATGCAGAAGGAGGATTTCAAGCTAGAATTTCCTCTATGGAAGGAATATGAGGTAATTGGGAAGCAATGGGTGTGTTGTTGAAAATAGCGTGGACCTCGTGGGTATGGCTATCATGAGTTGAGGTCTCACCGGTTTGATCAGACAAAGGGGCATGATTGGGAAAGGGTTTATTAAAGATATGTAGGTTTTTATTGGCCGGTGTGTTAGGATTATCCACAGTTAACTCGCCTTTCTCAAGCATTTCTTGGACAATGTTTTTGAAAGTGATGCAATTTCTGTCACTATGACCCTTTACTCGATGATAGTTATAGAAGTCGTGTTCTTTATACCATGTGGGAATAGGGAGAGTACGGTCAAAACCAATGTGTGGTTTTATAGGTGGAAGGGTGATAGCCCTAGCTTTGATGAGCTTTTCTATGACAGAAGAGTAAGGCTACCTAATTGGGGTTTATTTTTGTTGTTCTCATATGAATTGAAAAGTCTAGACGGGTGAGAGATTAGAAGAGGGGATAGTCTCGATTTGATGGATGAGCGGTGGCTTTGAGTACCACTACATTAGCAAGTGCCCTTAGCTTTTGAATAATTTTTTTGTGGTTTGGAAGAAGAAGAGGTATCATTCGACTTGAATGCCAAATTCTTATTGCGTAATTGGATTTTCTTCTCTTCGATGGCCCGAATCTCTAACTTTCGTGCCATGGTGAATGCTTCGTCAAATGTTTGGAAATTTTGGACCTACAGGGTCGGCGAGATATGTCTAGCACAAGCCCGCATGAAGAGCTCAATGAATTCTATTTGTGGTAGTTGGAATGTGAGTTGATTGATCAGGCTACGCCAGTGAGAAATAAAATATGCGATAGATTCATCATCATACCGATGCGTGGAGTATAGGTCAGTCATGGTAACCTTCTTAATGATATTGATGGAGAAGTGATCCAAGAAGGCTTGGGCTACCTGATTAAATGAAAATATAGAGTGTCTAGGTAACCCACTATACCAATCTAATGTAGGTCCAGTCAAAGACATGGGAAAGGTCCTCAAGAGAAAAGCATCATCGTGGGCGATTAGATAACACCCATGTTTGAAAGATCACAAATGCTATTGCAGGTCTTCCTTGCTATTGAAATAGTTGAATTTAGGAATTTCCCAATGCATGGGGTATGGATGGATAGGAATGGATGGGTGGATAGGATCATTACAAATCTCATCGTAGGTGAGAGTGTTGTGGGAGCCAGAAACTAATGCCTCCAATGTCTGCATCTTGTCCATCATTAATTTGATTAGGTTGTTGGTAGGTTGCAATGGTTGGGTGCCTCCTATAGCATAAGAGGGTTGGTGTTGGGCATGTAACAAGGGTGGCATTCCAGTATATGGTGCTACCATGTAGGTAGATTGAGAAGAAGGTAGTGAAATAGGGGTACGTACCCAAAGTGAATAACATATGAAACATGAGGCTGTTGATAGTATGTATATGGAGGTGGAAGGGTCGTGGTGACCCTAGTGGAAATGGGGGCCAACGATTGTGGAATAGAAAGGACCACATTTTGAAAAGGGGCAGGGGTAACCGACACCGAGGGTGGTTATGTAGCTATGGGGATATGCAAGCCAATAAGGGCAGATGAGGTTATGTTTTGGGTGGTTATCGAAGGTATTGTGGATGTGGCAGTGCAAAAATGTAGCAGATGCGGCGGTCATAGTGGATATAGGACCTAGCTATGAAACGAATGGGGGTAAGGTAGATGCGGGAAGCACGAGCTAGCTAGTGGGGCTAGAGCGAAGTAGGAGTGAGTATCGGGGGATAGATACGGGCATTCCATATACCATTTGACCTGAGGCATCTCGAGCGGATGAGTGGGAAAGATAAAACTATAAGGTGGCAGGGTTTTAGTCAAGGAGTCGTGTGAACTCCTCGTCTCTAGTAGTGATAGTGGTAGGTTGGATAGGATCCATGGCGGGTGATAAAATGGAAGGTGGTGAAGGGCTAGGTGGAAGTGGTTGATAACTGGCATGGAATACAAGGGCACTTGTTTATTGATGCATAAGTACCATGTGAATAGGTACTAACCTCGTAAGGCTGCTTGTTGTAAGTGCCACAGAAATACAGCATAGACAGGATAAATAGGCGATGGTGGGTGAATTGGAGCTAAAATGGCAGCTGGAAAATGACACAGGGTAACCAATGCCGGTTAGGAAAAACTGACGCTAGTCATGGGTAACCATGATCGATCCTTTGTGGAAAGTAGATAGTTGGTCTAAAACAAGGTATAAGGCCAAATTTTCTAGGTATGCCAAATATTGATGAGATTTACCAGGTAAATGCGAGTGAAAATAGTAGCGGGGACTCGAATAGTTGAAGAAAGTGAACAGGTTCCCTTTTGGGTATGTTAACCAAAATGACAGTGAATTGGCGCGGTTGGGTATAACTAATGACGGTAAGGAGGTAGCAGACGATGGTCGGTGGACCGACACTCGAGTTCTTATGAAATTGAAATAGTGATGAAGAAAATATGGTTTTGAGTTAAAATTTGATGTTGAATTAAACCAATAATTCGAGAATGATGAGAATATGGTCAAGAAAACTCGGATGAAACCGGAATACACCAACTATGATGAGGAGCGTGCAAGGAGAAACAAGAAAAATGAAGAAGGTGACCACTTACCTCAAAACGCAAGCCAAGCGAAACACTAAGAAAAATGTGATCCTAAGAGTGCCTTTTCTATTATGTTTGTTTAGCTTATACTATTTAAGGACTGACTCATGAACTGTAGAATAGAGTTTTTTGGTGAGGATGGATTCCTACAAAGAAGGAGATCTAAAAGGTGAGGTTTCAGGTATGTTATGGCGGGGGTGGGCTTCACTCAAGTATGACTCGATAGAGTAGTGAGATGGGGAGTACCTGCCAATCCTTAGATCAGTGCAATCGTTGACAAGCGTTCCTAGGAAAGATGTTGTTTAAGAATATGTATTTGTTTTGAATTTGTGCAATTTGGTAAGACTTAGAGAGAGAGATGTGCTTTCTATGATTCATTTGTCAACCATCAGCTGGGAATGACTTCCAGTGTATAGGTTGCCCTCAATTAATGTGAGCTAATGCAGAAAATCAGAATGAAATGTAATGATTTTAAGCCCAAATCAAAATATGGAATTTGATGACATAAGTAGATGAAGAGGGAGAGGGATGCTCTTTCACTAAAATGCAGAAAACAAGAAGAAATGGTTTTTTTTAAGTACACCAAAAGAAAGGTTTCTTTTAGAGAAAATAGAAAGAAAAAGAAGGTTACTAAGGAAGAAATTTAATGTGTATGCTTTTCGGAAGGAAATAAACACACAAATTTTCCTTGGAATGAATAAAAAAGAAAAGAACCCTGAATGTGTCCCACTTGGCATGCCAAAATGTTTCACCTGATTCTTAGATGTTTCTTTGAAAATGATGAAACATATATGGTAACGGACGTCGGAGGAATACCTGTTGAAATGTTGGTTGATAGGTTGTTACACGTGTATGACTTCGAGTCCACAACTGATCCGAGAGCTTCCTTTTGGCTAGGAGGAACTACCTGAAATGGAACACAAGACCACCAAAAAGATTTAAACTAGTATATAAATTGAACTTCCTAGCATGTGCTAGTTCCGGGAAGTGTGATACTTCCTAGATGATTGCCAATCTACTATTTAAAACAATTTAGTGCTGGTAATAAAGTAAATCCTATTGTAGTTAAAATGATTTAGATATCTCATTTAAAACACAATAAGAAAGATATAATCTAACAGGATAGGTTAAAATAAGAACCGAAGGTCAAGTAACTGGTTGTGGGTCAATGCAGGTCTAACAGAGGTCTCGAGATAGGTCACAAATGATTAAGGGTGATGTGGGAATAGATATGTTACTACTCTTGGTTGTATTGTTAAATATAGAGACCGATGTCGGTTAAGGGTGACCAATGCCGGTTTGGGAGAACCGTTGCCAATTAATATGGGATATTGGGCATGTCACAAAATGAGCTTTAGATCTCCCTTGTGATTGCACAAAGGACAAGGCTGGTCAGAATGAGGTATTAAGTTATTTGGATGGGATTTGGTGAGGTTTTAATAGGGATATGGAGGGGTGAGTATTAATGGATGCTAGTGGGTGGTTGGGATAACAAAGGATGAAAATAAAATGATGACATGAGTGTACAGGAGGGGTAAAATGTTCCACTTGGAATCTGGCTCTGGATGTCTGTGAGTGAGGAATGAAGGTGTTGATAAGAGGTTGAATGCTGCAGAGGCTCACCAAACATTGGGGAGCTCTTGCATGGGCTGCATGTGCTCTCCTTCTTTCCAGATTGGATCAAATATGTGTTGGGGTGAGTGTTGAATGGTTTTTGGGTGAATGTTGGATGTCTGTGCAAGAGAAAATGCATGATCTCCTTCTTTGCATGCGTATTCTCCCTAAAACTTGTTCTCAAAAGATGTGATATCTCTCAAGAATCTACCAACCTCGAAAATAAGGTTGTTTTGGGGGTTAAAAGGTGACCGACGGCAGTTCCGACTTAACCAGCGGTGGTTAAGGGTAACCGGCGTTGGTTAGGGTGGGATTTCCTAGGTTTACTAAACCTGGGTAGATCCCTTGATTTTTTGGGATCTCATGTGTTGGCCCCACGGATTAGGATGGAAGCTTATTTTAAGCATGTGGGAATGTGGTTAGAGGGAATGTAGGCATTGATTTTTAGGGTTTGGGTAAGTCTTAGTTAGTTATGGAAACTTACTAAGAATAGGTCTTAGGGTGAGGTGGCTTGATGAGGTGTCTAGGTGAGGTGGATATGTGGGCATTATCCCAATTAGGAGATTTAAATAATAAATATGGTGAGGATAATGAATTAATTTAATTTAAATAATTAAATTAATATTATAGTGGGGTGAAGGGGGCCATGGCTAGGTGAATGTGATGAAAGTGTTTATTTGTCGAGGGACCAAAGGGGAGTGTGACCTAATTTTGGTGTCTACGGTATAGTACCCTATTGGCATTTGTGAGGGGCTACGAAGTGATTGTGATGTTAACATTACGTATTTTATATAGTCGTAAATTGGTGTTGTTTTATTAATGACCAACATCTTATTGTGCGATTGGATTAAGAAGCGATTACCTTTTAGTTATTTATCTTTTGCGAAAATTTTTAGACATTGCAATGAGGATACTTAGCCACTTTCCTTGGTTGCCAATATTTATTGGATTTTACTTTAATTGGTGAATCGAGATCTCGTTTATCCATTGGTTTGCTTAGATAAATGTTAAGTGACTCATTATTGCATGTTGTTGAGTTGGTTCTACACTTGTTTGTATTATGACATTTTGTCATATGGGGGTACACCCTAGGTGCCTTGAATGTCTTCTTAGGTGATTTAAGTTATACCTTGGTTTTGGAAAGATGGAACCTTGAGTTTTTTTAAGATCTTGGAGAGTTTTTTGTGTAGTGTGGTATAGTTGGCAGTTGTTAGCGGTGTTGGTGATGCTCCTACAACCTGGTAAGAGCTTTTATCCTCATCAAAGTAGATGTGTTTGGTTATGGGCTTATGGATTGTGTTAGGATCGGATTGAATTTTGGTTGACTATAGATGTTAGTGGAGAAGTGTTTGTTTGGTAGTGGCATTTCATCGATGGCATGCTAAGTTTTATCATGATTTCCTTGTTTCATTATAAAAGTATTGACTTGTGGATTGTATGTATCTTGGTAATTATGATTAGATTCAAGCCCATTCAAGCAATGTGTTTAATTAAGTGTGTTTTTTTTTCTCACGTTGACCTATAAATAAGCCTACCCTTGCCTTAATGTTTTAAATTGCTATGAATAACACTCTATGACCTATTAATATTTGGGTTACGTGGAGACACTTATGGATGCTTTTGGGCCTTTTGGACCTTGCTATTAGAGATGTAGTTTGGTAGATCTTGATATTTTAATCTCGGTGGTGCTTATATTATGCTTCTTCTTTTAAAACTATAACTCTTGGTCGTAAAGTCCATGTTGAATAGATTAGCTGATTGTCCTCTTGCATTTGATGCTTTCTAGTGGGAATGTGGTGTCCTTGGAGTAAAATTTGCATTGTCATCTTGTTTCTTGGTTGGTGGTATCTTGTGGAAATATGGGTGTAGATTTGAAAAATTTCCTTGTCTTATCATGCAAGTAAAATTTTTGAGCCTAAACAACAAACATTGTTAAACCTTAGTAGATTTGTAAAAGTAATTATGCCTCTTTAATGGGCCTTCCTATAACTTCTTTTGAGACTTGTAGAGACCCATTAGGAATGTTTAATGATGCTTGTAATTATTTGGTAAACCATTGAAATATTGTTTTGATCCATGTTGGTGATAGATTCTGGTTCTTAAATAATTAATGATGCGTTTGCTATGTTGAATATCTCTTATTCCTTTAGAATTAAAAATATTATATGATGATTCCCATAAAATTAATAATGTGATATTTTTGACTCTTCATTTTCATTAAAAGTGAATAGATAAGATGATTTACCAAACACCATAAAACTATAATTGAGGGATTTGAATTTGAAACTTAACAAATAAACTAGAACATAGAAAAGAGAAATGGTCCTTGCTTTAACCTTGGTAGATTAATATAAGAAACAAAATTGTAGAAGAATAGAAAGGGAACTTTGTCCTTGTACCTTCCCTAGGAGTAAAATAAAAATTTTCACTTGCCTATATAGAATGGCGAGATATCATGCCCACCTTGGTGGTGCTCCTTATAACACAAAATTTTGATGTCTTAATAGGAGGAAGCTTTAATTAAGAAAACTCATAAGGATTGTGCTTGAAAGCAAAACTATACATTTTGACTTAATAAGTTGATTTATAAAATGAGTAATATTTATGTATTGAGTACAATATATAATTGAACCTTTACTTCTGCCGCCTACCCGGCATTGTGAAACACCTTATTGATAGTTATGTGTTCTAATTATGTAGTACTCCTTGTAGGAGCTTTGGTCATCGTACCCTTGTTTCCGATAACTAGATGAGTGTGTGTTATGGCCTTTTAGGATTGGGTCTTATCTCTTGTTCTTTAAGAAAATAAGCCTCCATGTGTGTTGATTTAGTCCTTGGCGACCGAGGTTATATTAATTTTAAGGTAACATATGTTAAGGATATGAAACAATTTTTGGATGTCCTCTTTTCTCCTCTTTTTCTTATGACACCATGTTGATGTTTGCCCCTTTTCCATTGGTAAAGGAAATTAGAAATTGTTTGGTAAGCTATTACTCGCTTTTGATATGATCCACCTTTGGATTGTAGTTAGACCCCCCTTGTTACTTGTTCTTCTCCTTGCTTTACCTTGATTGCTCTTTGGTGTTAGGATTTATGCATGTGCTCTCTTTATGGTTATTCGAGCTTGATTAGGAAGTAAGATGAATGATCCCATTGTCTCATAGTGAACGATGCTCCTTGTATTGATATGTTAGTTGCTAGTGGAGATATTTGCTAAATGTTTGACGTCTCCAAATATGCTTAGTGTGGTGTGTTCAATTTTTTTAAAAAAAAAAGAGTGTAAAATCAGCCTATAGGAAACCTTGTGGTTATGATTTTTCTTAGGATTACCATGAAAAAAATCTAATGTTACCCTCTCGAGTTATAGAAGTGCTTCCCATGAATAGATTTCTTGATTATAAATGTTTTGCTAATTTAGGTGTCCTTCCTTCTTATTAAACCTCATCTTGTGTGATCTCAAAATTGTGAGACCTTTGAGTAGACATGTTTCTCATGTAAAATTTTTGGTCATGGTTGATTCTACTAGCCTCGTCTAAACAATGAACTTTGAAAGCGTAACTTAACCTTAGTGGAAACCTTAACTTTTGTTATTGCAGTATGTTGTATTCCATGGGAAACTATGTGGTCATTCTCAAACTCATGGAATTCTCCCTGTTATTCCTCTACTTGGTGGTTATTCTTGAGACTCCTTTGACCTCTTCATGTTATAATGTTATGTGTTGTATCTTGGTTGATCACGTAAAGTTACTCTTTAGAATTAAATGTTCATAACCTTGCATGAAGAAAGTTTAGAACTCATCCCTTACAATCTTCCTTCTTCTTGTTGAATTACATTGGACCAAACTTGGGTTCTATAGACCCACACTTGTTTGAAGCAAAACAATTCCACAAAGGGTGTGATCCTTTTCATTTGCATTTTTCCTACCTCTCTCACCGTAACTTTGGGAGGAAGTAATATCTAAAGGGAGGGGATGTAATGCCCACTTACCTTCGACACTAAATGAACCATGATTATCTTTTCCAAATTGTTATAATTGTAAACTTGACTGTTGTATTCTAGTTAACATGCAAATAAAATATGTGGACATCAGAATTTCTATGGTGTTTTCGTTATTATTATTATTACTTTGAATCTATGTCATATTGTGGACCTTGATGGGCATCTAAGGATAAGACAATTAGCTAGAATGGTTACGTGGTCGTAGATTGATTGTGATATCATTAATCTTTGATATTGTTTTGTTATATTTAATCTAACACTGTGACTGAACACATAGGCATCATTTCACTTTGTACATATAAATAGTAATGGATGAATGATAGTAACACATTGTGATATGGAAATTGAAGGATAGACATCTCTAATCGAACTGATTAACTTTTGATAGACTTTCAGTATGGAAGAAAATGATGTGTTGTCAGCTTAGATATATGTTGATATTTCAAATTATTTTCATATTGATTTTTACTATGATGTTCAAAGTTATTTTGTGATTCCTTCGATGTTGGAGAATTGGAAAAATTGTGAACAAGTGAAAGTATTGCTTAAGTTAGATAATTTATTTAGTTTATGATCATAATTACAAAATGATGTATTAGAAGAATCGAATTTTTTTAAATTAAGAGTAATTTTTGAATCACTAGGTATTAGCAATAGTATATATGAATTTTAATGTTGAAATTGATATATACATATAAGCATTTTATTAGTTCGATATCACTAATATGGCCATCGAGGCGAGAAAGGTATTGTGTGATTTTCCATGTGAATATTTCACAACAATAAACTACGGGGGTAGGAGACCAACAACGAAGAAAATTGGGGTATTGTAGCTGGTCACCATGGTAACTTGTCTTATGATGTGTTTGTCTTGTTGTTGTTAGTGGGTCCCCATGGGGGATTACCTCCAATTGTGACCAAGGGGTTTGTGTGTTATTTCCTTTTTATATCTCCTTTATTTGATATTAGTATGTGAATTTTAGTGATGTAATTTTCTTGTATTAATTATTTAGATTTTAGTTTATATTACCTTTAATCTTTAATGATCTTAGTTGTCTTAATTGAGTTAATTTAATCTTGTTCTAAACGAATTATGAATATGTCAAAAAAATTCATTTATTAGACTAGATGGCTCTTATATTTTTGTGTTGTAAGTTGAGTGCTTGGGATTTTGAGTGTTGTAAACTCTACCCCTTCATGGAAATTCGAATTTGGCCTTAGAGGTCAATTTTGAAGGCTTTGGGGACAATTTAAATTTTCCCACACCTCTTAAATTGCTATTCCAACCCTACGTATGGATTGGGTGGTCAAAAATAAACCCCATTATGTGTTTGGTAAGTCAAAAGTGACATTTATTGCACTTTTCTTACATGGGTCTTTAATTTTTCCTTAGGGGGTGTGGGCTTGGTTTGTGTGAGTATGTAAATTGTCATTTCACTCACCCACCAGCTTATTGTGCATTGGGGTTGAGGTTTGACTTATGATGTGGAGTTGAGGATGAGTGATATGGCATCCTACATGGAGCCACCTCACCCTTCTCTACCCTTTTCCTTTATATGCATGTTTAATTGTGGTTTTAGTGGTTACTTACTCATTTTCTCTTTTGGGTAATGCTTGGGAACTTTGGGAGAGCTTTCTTGAGAATTATGAATGGAAATTGGAGTGGATGGTGTTTTCTTTAGGATTTTGAAGGCTTGGATCTTGTTGTGTATTGACACTGCTGTTTATTTGTAAGGTAGACCTTCACCTGTATTCCTACCTTGATATTTTTTTGTGCTCATATGTGTTGTTGATGATTGCTTATTTCTCATGAATTTAGGAAATAAATTTGATTCTTAGGTTTTGGTATAAATGGAAATTGGGGTAAAAATTGAGGGAGGCATAAGAGAAATGTAATGGGTAATTTTAGGAGGAGTTAGGTTGGGATGTCCACCTTGTGTATAAATATGAATTGTGTTTATCTTATTTTCATGAGGGAGGCATAAGAGTGTTGTGTGTATTGTGATGGAATTTTTGGAGGCTCATAGGTGGACACCCAAGGCCTTAGGAGGTATAAGAGTAACCCCCATGTTACTTTCTCCTCCATGGCTTTTAGTATGAAGCCTTTATGTTTTGATATTTGTTTTCTTGTGATAAAATTTGTATGATGTTATATTCCTTGAATGTCTTGATTGAATGTGTATGTAGAAGACATTTTTGTAGTTGTCATGGTTGTCTAAATATCGCCCATTGCTTCCTTGTTTGGGCTCGGGGGCCAATGAAGAAGAAGGATTCTCTTCCTCATTGGATATTTTGGTTGGGTGGAGAGTGTTTCCTACTCCCCCATTTTTTTGTGTTCTTGGCTTGATGAAAATGGTGAGCTAAATGGAGAAGCTAATATTGTTGGAGAAAGGCTTGTGGAGTTGCATTTTGTGCTACTATGATCCTACTACTTGTAAACTATATCAATAGCTTATTGAATGTAGTCCATTTCATTCTTGGAAATGGCTTATTTTAATCTAATTTATTTCATGTGAATATGAGTCTTGCAAAGATATTGTAAAAGGAAATTAAGTTCTTTTAAATCTAAATTTGTGTTTAAGAGTTCATTGTTTATGGATTTGTGATCTTGGATGGGAAATAAATGTTGAATAATATCATTATGGACAATACTTGTTACTAGAATGTTGAAATAAATTTCATTTGATAGTGTTTTGCTTCACCTTATCCAAGCTAGGTGTGCAAAAGGATTAGTCATAATTGACTTATTAATAAAATCTACACCTTGTGGATATAGGGTTGATCAAAGTAAAAGAGTGAACCACAGATAATTAGGCATTAAGATGATTGTATAAACTAAATGGAAAGTGATAAGTTTTAAGTCCCTATAATTACACAATTGTGCAATACTATTTTCCTAGTGCATGTAAAGCTTATACATATAAAATGTGACTTTTAGCCTTCCACATTATTTTTAATTTCTTTTCTTATAAATGGAATAGAAAAACTTTGCTAAATGAATGTATAATATTAATATACAATAGTTATATAATGATAATGTACAAGGGTCATTTTCACAAGCCATATTACCTTTATGTGATTTTAATACATGTTATTCTTTTTAACAAATGCTAATAATCATGTTTTATTGTTAAATATTAATATATTCACATATATGTAGTAATATATATATATATATATATATATATATATATATATATATAAATGGTAGTGTTTGAAAGTATTATTAAAGTGCCCGAGTAATATATTCGGCTAGGGTTAGAATTTTTTTATTAAGTAAAAAAAAAAGAAATTTTTTATATGTTTAGGCCATGTATAGCCGCGGCCTCTTCTTGTGCAGACTTTCATTTAAGAATGTGGTGGGGAGAGAGGCACACCGACCCCACCCCCAACCCATATACTTGTATATGGGGTGGGGGTGGGGTGTACCTCTCCCCTAATATTTTTAACCCCCTCATTAATTAAACCACACCCCCAAAATCCATAACCCTCAGATACATCTAAACCACCCCATTAAATCCCCCCCCCTCTCTCACCCCAGCCCCCGATCATGTTTACCCCGCTACGCAAACACTAAACTCATTCCTCATGTTAAAAACATTGAATATTGTTTAAAGTTGTGGCCATGGTAATTATCGCGGCCTTTCTCCTTGGGATGGCATGTGCATTTATATATATATATATATATATATATATATATATATATATATATATATATATATATATATATATATATCTAGTTTGGGTTATTTTTTTGTAAAAATACAATTATATATCAAGCAAAACCCACGAATCTTAGGGTATTTTAAAATGAAATAAACAGAAAAAAATGGATGTATTTTTACCTTATCAAATTTGTAGGGTTTCGGGTATTACCCAAATGGGTATACTCACAAAGTATACACCTTGAATCTACAAGTAAAATACTTCTAATGAATAAATACAAAAGAGAAAACAATACCCACAAAGGGCAAATGAATAGATCTATGTTTTAAGATTGGAGTTTCATTAAGAAGAGCTTCCATGTCTCCAATGGCCTCCATGGTTTTATCTTCTCCTCCCTTCTCCCTTAACCTGCAAGTGAAGACAAAGAAAATGAGAGATTAGGTTTAGGAAATGAATATAAGAGAACCCATAAGGATATCTAGGGTTTCTTTAGTCAAACCTAGATCTAATGGCTTAGATAGATTATATCTAAGGGTGTAGGATGAACCCTACATCACTTAAGTGATGTGGTATTTTTGAGTAGGAATGTTTTAAATAAAAGATGTGTGTGTAATGCTAAATGGGGCCTAAGGGGGTTTAGATTAGTTGCATACCTTGAACTTATAGAAAATAAATTTATAACATTGTGCATGTCTTTACCAATGCAAAAATATTATCCTAGTATGATTTAATTTAAAATATTTTTTCTTTCTTGTACCCTAAATAAAATTAATTTAAAAGAAATTAGTGGAGTTATATTGTGAAAGGTTAATGAAGATTAATTAAATAATATGTTGGAGACGTGTTAGTGAAAGATCTAAAATGTAATATTAATTTTGGAAATTAGGAAATATTAATTCGTTGATGTTTTTTTTCGATGCCTTGTAGTAAAAGAAAAATTATTCCATTATTTTTTCAGCTTGTTGTTGGGTTTAACATGAGTTCTTGTTGAGAAAAATGTGGCTGTTACAAAATGTCTTTAGGTAATGAATTACCCCTTCATCATATTCTTCATCGTAATAAGAACCCTATTCATTCTTTTGATGGAACCCACTTAATGTTTAGAAATTTGGATAGTGTAAGGCATTATCCACACAAATATTTGCTTTTACTTTTATAGAGAATGCACTTATAATTAATTTTCATGCTAGTGTATTCATGTTTTTGGTTAGTAGAGGGCATTGCTACCATTATAAATTCCTAATATAACATGTTGTCCAAATTGATATATTAGTACTAAAAAAGTAATAAAATTAGAAGTTATCAACATTCACAGCTATTATAAATTTAAAATGTGTTCAAAAAATATTTGAAGACAAGCTAACCATAAACATTCTCGTTTTCTTTTTTTTAAAATCTTATGTATATAACTCTATTGTAGGACTGATGTATGTTTTCTATACTTTAAGAAATACATGTTTATATATAAATTTAAATGATTTAAATTTTATAAAATATATAATGTATTATTCCATCTTCACGTAGAAGAAGTTTGTTGTAGAGGAGAATCTTTTAGTCATATTCTAATTTGGATGACACACCCATTAATTAAATTATAAAATAATAACCATAGTTAGTTTGCAAGTTAATATGTGTTCATACACTCGAAAAAGCATCTTCTATATGAAATGGTTAAGTATAAATTGCTTAGATGATCTATCAACATGACCGAGATCTTTCTTTTATTATATATGTATGCATAGGTTGGCACAAAGGTCTTTAAAGTGGGTAACCATTACATACTAATTTTTTTATATCCAACCTCCATTGTAGTGGTTAAAGATAGGCCACATATAAAGGATCTATAAGGATATCCATGATTAGTGAATGATTAAACCCTAGTGGGAGATTCTAGTTATCTATCTTGCCCTTTGTTTGCTATTCGGTTGTGTAATAACCTCTACTTGTGATTTATGTAGGGATCACATTCATATATTTATTTATTGCATATTTAAATCATTTTTTCTGAATGGCCCTTCAAACTAATGTTTTTCATCTAATTTTTTCCATTTGCATAGTCATTTGAGTTGGTGAGACCAAATATGATATGGTCATTTTATCGATAATTCATATTCCTTTTCTATCCTTCCACAAGATATGTGATCTTATGAACTAAAATCCTATCAATCTATCTCAAAATGGCATATTTAAAACAATTATTTTTCATCCTTTTCAAGAACCATTGTCTACTTACTCTTTTGTTTTCGTAGGAGTGGAATATTTTCTACTATTTCTTTGGGTTTTAGTGACATCCCAAACTACATTATCAAATACAATGTAGAATAAAACCATAATAAACTAATAAAAAAATGAATAATTTATTATGAACCTTTGTAATACAAAATTCCTCCTAAATTTTGTCGGTAGCGAAGTAATTGATAACCACTAGTTTTACAATTGCATATTTTGATAAGAATGGAGGGCTTATCTTATGATCAAGGCATTGAGTAAAGCGATATGGAATTAATTTTATGATTTATTATTTTCATGTTGATTTATATTTACTTGATTTCATAATAGATTTTTAAAATCTACGTAATATATTTTTAATATATTTTTGTACATTTCATTTATTAAATACTCATTAAAAATATACATATACATAATTTAAAATAAGAAAGTATTAATACTTATAAGTTTCATCACAATTCTAACTATTACATTTGTCATTGACCCTTTCAAGATGTCAAATAAAATAATGAGGAAAATGTCTTAATTTAAGAACCAAACTTGCTTCGTAAACAAGTGCCATAAGGAACCTTGAAATGAGTTACCTTTAGGATGTAAAAATTATAAGTTGAACATGTCAACATCTATTCCCTTGTGTATCATATTAGTATATCATTTATAACTATTTTAGAGTTATGGGTACTACTAAAATTGTTGTTGGTTTCTTTCATTTAAACATAATTGCATGATAATAATAGAAAATGATTTAATTTAATTTGAATTAATATAATTATTATAGGTTCACTATTGAACAAAATGATGTATAAATTTTTAAATATAAGAATGACACAAGTAAGCTCGGACTTGATATAACAAACCCTAAGAAAATAAGAAGGAGAGAAGACTTAGCTTATTTCTCGCATAGTATGGGATTTATATGAGAAGGGAAGAATGATAAACATATCGGGGAAAAGTGTCGTTACTTCGCACAATAAATTTTGGATTTAAGGAATGAAGTCGAGAAATGGGAACCCGTGATAAGATGAGGGCTCCAAGGCATGAAAGACCCATTTTGGGTGCCTATGATGTGTGCAAATTATTGGAATCTAGTTTTCACATTGTCAAAATATCATTATTATTTCTTCCTATTGATCACCTCACATTCGATACTTTAATGCCAAAGGTACCTATAACCTGTAAAATAGAAGTTCACCTACATAAGCCCATAAACCACATCAAACCTAAAAATAAATATGTAATATGGGTAGTCGATGACCCAGTGATCATCCTAAAAGTTAACATATGATCAAATGCTACACTACATATCAAACTCCATGTAGTTCTTTTGATTTTGTGTAGAAATGATTTCCTAGGATGCCCTACGTAAGTTACACTTGATAGCAGGCTATAGCTAAATGTCACAATGTAGTCAAATGTCTAGATGGATTAAAGTGAACTTCCCCTTCCTATGTTGTGTATGCAAATTATGCAACAATTGTCCCTTGAATGGATGCCATATGGATTCCTTTTGAGTACTTAGGTGATGATAGTAATGCTTAGTGATTGGTCCTTTATTTTGAACACGTAACTATGTATTTATATGATCCCATTTTTGAATTTTGTAACTAACAATTACAAGGGTGACCCATAAGTGAAAAATATGCCTAAAATATAAATGATACCCAAAAGGAGTGAGTAAGGTAAAAAAATGTCAAGGGTACCTAGAGGGGACAAAGGAACATGGGTACTGCTATCCTGGATCGACGGTGGTGTATAAAGCCATAAAAGATAAATGAGAAAACCTTCGACTAAGCTGTAGGGTGTGTAAGACCAAAAAAGAAGGAAAAAGGAAAAGAAAAGAGGCCAAATGTAGTCATCAATTACTAGATTTCTTTCTTATTAATAATGTAAATGTTAGCACATGTTTAAGATCTAGGAATTTAATCAAGTGCATGATTTTGTGTAACACCCACAATTTTGATGTTCTAAAACCACATTAATCCTTATATAATTATTTGGAAAGTTACGGTAAATTATTATTATTAATATTCTTTAAATCGGTTGCAAGTTGTCAAACCCAATAATACGATTAATTAATTCCCACCAGCAATTACTACATTACAATGGATAGACCAGGTCTAGGTTAAATAATTCAATATTCTTAATTCATTTCTAAGGTCAAATTAACTACAAACTAAAGGTGGCATAAATTAATTTACTTGGTTAAATGTTTTTCCCCCCATTAGTTTAACCTTCAACTCATATTTATTAAACCCTTGTCCTTAGTTACCTTAGTTCTCTTAAATTATCTTCCTTAAAGTCCATTTAGATAATTACTAAAACATACTAGGAACCAAATAAATGGCTTGACATACAAGGGTATTAAGTGACCCCATTCACCCATTTACACATACCTTTAAATTATTAAAAAAACCCATAATATTCATTCTTACCTAACAATTGTAGGGTTGATTTTCAACCCTTGGATCAAATCAATTGAGGCCACTAGATCTTAGGGTTCCATACTAACCCCATCTATCCTTATGAAATCTTATTAAACCTTTTTCTTTACCCTAGCCTCCTCATTTGATCTCTTTTCTTTTGTTTAACTTGCAGGTTGGAGAAATGGAAGTCATGGGAGAAACAAAGGAAGAATCCATGAATTAATTCACGAACATCAAGCTTAGTTTAGTTTAGGTTGTGGATTTATTATTGTAATGACTTTCATTTTAGTGTTGTAGAGGTTTCGACTCTAAATATGGAGTTATTATAAAGAAAATTCCATTTTTGTCTTCTATTTGGGAAAAAACCCTACTTCATTTTTAATCCATGAGATTGAATTCCTTTAAATACCCATTTAAATATTTACAAGTTTAGAATAATGAATTTATTCCCTTATGGCTTGATGGTGGTTTCCTCTACAAATTTACAGGATTAAATTTTTAATAGAAGTTTTAAATTTCCGATCCACGAAATTTATTTTTCATAAGTCAGTGATGAAACTACCACCCAAAGAAGGCCGGAAATCGTTAGACCTCCACCCTACCTTGGAGACGATTCCAAAACCGTCACCTTTTGTGAGTGGCGGTTTAGAGACTGTCGCTGCCTGCAGGGCTGTGATCATGTTCTTCGATAACAAAACCATCATTTCTACAATTTTTTCAATTTTCTAAAGTGTTTTAGAGATTATCATTATCATGATATTATATTCCTAAGGTATCCAGTTGAAGGGTTTAACCATTTAATCATTCCATGCTTAAATTACTAAATTTAAAGATGTTCTATTTCAATAATAACAAGAAACACAACTACAAGATCATTTTTATTTTCTTTCAACAAATTTTCTTTCAAGTTCAAAAGTAGGAATGAATCTTGATCAATTACTAGTGTTGTTGTTTTTCCTTTCCACAACCAAACGCAATTTTTCAACAAAATAACTCATTATAATTTACTGCATATTTTCGTTTCAACTACAACCTTTTTCTCAAGGAAAAAAAAGCAAGTTATTATATAGTTAAGTCTTACTAAGATAACATTTTCAAAGTTTTACATATTTTAAGTTTCCCTTCATTCTTACAAAAATGCAACTTTCACAAATAATAATGAAATTTTTCTTCTTCAAAGCATATTCTTCCAATGTGAAAAACTTTCTTTCTACAATACATTACAACTTAAAATATACTAAAATATACAATGAAAATTTTCTTTCAAATAAAATACTACAAGTTTTCCACCTTAAGTGGAAATAACAAGAAAGGTTTTCTACCAAGGAATGATTTGTTTTGGCTTCAAAAAGCTCCAAGTTCCAATTATTTGACAACAGATCCACCATATCTTCACTTTATCACAACAACAAAAAATGGGGAGAGGCAACACTCTCCACCCAACCAATAATCCAATGAGATGAAGAAGCTATCCTCCTCATTGGCCTCGAGCCAACCAAAATGCAATAAGGGATGGATCCAACTCATGGAAATAACACAATTCTTCAACATCACAAACAAAATTTCACAACATATAACACTCACTCAACACAATAAAATGATCACAATAATACAATTTTTCAAAATACACAAGGCTTGAAATGTAAGCCAATGGAGCAAGGATCTATGGGGAGATCACTTATGCCTCTCAATGAGAATATGTGCTCACCTTAAAACCCTCCAAAACACCACTCAAAACCCCTACACAACTCGTATGCCTCCCTCAAAAGAACCAAGTAAGAAATGGAAGCACTCTCTCGATCTAAGGTGGGGAACCCAACCCAACTCCCTCCCGAGAACATGAAATAAACTATAATTCCTCCCTACATATAATATCCCCATAGCCTTCTTATACAACATACTTAGGAATTCTACCCAAGTACCGAACAAGAATACCAAAACATTCACATATATGTAATACACACCTAATAAAACAAACAAGTAAAAATAGTGTAGCTCGTACCTTTCCATGGTAATAACTTGATCAAGGAATCACCCCCCAATATCCTTAAAGATAAATCCAACTCCAAAAATCTCCAAAACTCAAAAAGCACTCCAAAACATTCCAACTCCGAAAATACAAGAGCACAAACAATTAAACTTGCATACATAGAAAAAGGAAAGAGGAGGGTGAGGTGGCTCCATGTAGGATGCCACATCACTCATCCTCAACTCCACATCATAAGTAAAACCTCAATGCAAATTCAAAATAAATTGGTGGTTGAGAGGAATGACAAGCCTCTTACACACACAATCCAAACCCACACTCCCTAAGGACAAAATTTAAAACCCATGTAAGAAAAGTGTAATTAATGTAACTTTTTGTCTTACAAAACACATAATGGGGTCTATTTTTTAACCCCCAATCCATAGGTAGGGTTGATATAAGAAATTAATAGGTGTGAGACAAGCTTAACTTTTCTCAGAAGCCTCCAAAAAAAGCCCTTAAGCCCAAATCCGAAAATTCCAAGGTAAGGTAGAGTGTACAACACTCAAAGTCACTTATACTCAATAAAAATCACATAGTCCAAAAGACCAACAAGTATAATAAATGAATCCATTTGTCACATTCCCAAATTACTTAATAGCATGATTTATTTACTTAATAAAAACACATTAATCAACAATGATTAAATAAATTACATCCGAATTAAAGCACAAACTCTATAATAAATAAACTAAAAAAGGGAAAGAATTGCACACATGCCCATGGTCACAATTGGAGGTCATCCCCATGGGGACCCCTAACAATCTAAACCAAAAACAAACAAAACAACAACATTACACAAGTTTCCATGCTGAATTTTGTTGTATCCATCTAGTATTCCGTTGTGGTTGGTTTCCAATCCCCCTTTTTGATTGTTGTGATATAATTACCTAAAAAATCACATAATACCTCCTTCAGCCTCGTGGCCACATTAAATACATCAAAGGTAAAATATATGCACATAAATCAATAAACATCCACATATAATTAATTCATCATCTAGACTAACAATGCTATCATTTGTCTAAAATTTCAACAACATCTCAATTCTACATTTTTATCAATATCAACAAGATCACAAGATTAGTTCAAATGCTAAATCATAGTCAACATGATGAGAATTATGAATGTCAGTAATACATATGCCAACAACACATCATCATCATCAATATAAAATGTCTCTCTATGCCTCTAAGAATCCACACAAATCATACTATGAATCACAATCCATCAATAGTCAGAATATCTCTATCATCTAACATCATTCTAAACCAAAATGATATGATAATATCCATGTCTATAGTCAACAATAATCGAAATCAAAATATAATAAGAGTCAAAGAGGATTGGTAACTACATTTTCTTTTACATTTTCCCACACTTTATGTTATTAAGTTAATACTCAATAACATAAAGTAGATAAGAGATGCGTACTTATTGATCTTGTAGAACATGCGAGAAAAGATGCATGCCAAGTAGACAAGTGAAGCGTGGAATGATGCAAAGTAAATCATGGACACGAGGGGGAAAACGTGACCCTAGGTGTGAAGCATATGCATTTAATTGTACCGTGTTTTGGTGCTTGTGATTGCTGCTTGTTCTTAGGAAAAACCTACAAAATAAGAGAAAGAATGGAGTCAAAGTCATATATATGATAAATTAGAGAAAAATGTGCATAAGTATGTAAAAATTATATAAAATTGTGTTAAGGAAATTGTGCTCCTAATTTGAAAGAGTGTAAAGGATAGAAAAATGACATGAATTGTCATAAAGAGTGAGTTTTAGGGAAATCTCATGCCAAGAGCTAGTTTTTTGGGAGATCTCATGCAAAAACAAAGTTTTTATGGTGATCTCATTCCATGTGTGAGTTGTTAGGGTGATCTCATGCCAATGGTGAGTTTTTGTGCGATATCATGCCAAGAGCAAGTGTTGGGGAGAGAGATGTAGTGTTACTATGCATCCATGACTTTGTGCGATAAACAACACTATAGCTGATACGTCATTGATTTGTTCTTATTGTCCTCAATGTTATAATTTCACTTATTTTTCCGATTGAATGAGATAAAATTAATTCTTTTTCTACATGAGCGTACATATAAGCGTAGTAACTCTCTCGAAGAATTCTTCAAACTATGATGATACGATAATCTTTCTTTTTATGCCCCAAGTCATTAGTATTGTACATTTATGAAATACTTGATTAAAAGATACATATACATAATTTAAAAAAATAAATTAGTAATACTTATGAGTGTCATCACATTTTTACTATTACATTTTTCATTGACCCTTTGAAGATGTCGACTAAAACAATGAGGATAATGTCTTAATTTAAGAACTAAACTTACTTCTTTCAACAAGTGGAAAAGGGAACCTTGAAATGAGTTTTCTTTAGGATGTAAAAATTATAAGTTGAAGATTTAAACATCTATTCTCTTGTGTATCATATTATTATGTCATTTATAACTATGTTGTTTGCTTTAGTGTTCTAGAAATTTTACATTAAAATTCACTATAATAAAGTTATGGGTACTACCAAACTTGATGTTGGTTCCTTTCTTATTAACATAATTGCAAGATAATATTAGAAAATTATTTAATTTAATTTTAATTAAATATAATTATTGTAGAGTCACAATTGAACCAAATGATGTATAAATTTTTAAATATAAGAATGAAACATGTAAGCTAAGACTTGAAATATAAAACCCTAAGAAAAGAAGAAGGAGATAAGACTTAGTGGATTTCCACATAGTATGGGATTTATATGTGAAGGGAAGAGTGATAAACATACTAGGATGAGTGTCATTACTTCTCACAATAAATTATGGATTGAAGCAATGATCCGGAAATGGTCGCCCATGATAGGACAAGGGATCCAAGGCACTAAAGACCGCTTCTTGGTGCCTATGACTACGTAATTGATCGAATCTAGTTTTTACATTGTCGAAAGATCATTGTTATTTCTTCCTATTGATCACCGACAATCAATACTTTAATGTCGAAGGTACCTACAACTTGCAAAATAGAAGTTCACCTGCACAAGCCCACAAACCGCATCAAACCTAAAAAGAAAGATGCAATATGGGGAGTCGATTGACCCTAGTGTTCATCCTGAAATTTAATTTATGACATAGTGTTGCACTACATCTTATAATCAATATAGTTTTTAGAGTATACGTATAAATTATTCCCTAGGATGCCCTTGTGCAATTTTCCTTGATAGCAAGATATAGCTAAATGTAATAATGTAGTCAAATGTGTAGATGACTAAAATGAAATTTCCCTTCATATGTTATGTTTGGTGACTATGCAACAATTTTCCCTTAAATGCATGCGGGATGGATGTCTTTTGAGTGCTTTCTTGCCTTTGGAATAAAAGCTTAGGTGATGATAGTAATGCTTACTGCGTCTTCCTTTATTTTGAACACGTAACTATGTATTGATATTATTCCATTTTTTGAAATTTGTGGTGACAACTGGAAGGCCGACCCATAAGTGAAAAATATGTCAATTCTCACCAAATCACAACACCCTCGATTTTCACAAGTGTGTGTGCTTGAACTCACATTGCGACTAGGTAACATAGGTACTACCTCCAAGTTTTGGGATTTATTACTTGAGATAGACCTCTAGAGAAAGTTGGTTCTTCTTCAAATCCTAGTGCAAACTAACTTTATTGATATGAAGCTACTATCTCTATCCTACAATTTCTAAGGGACCAGGGGAAAGATAAATATTATGAAAATGAAGGAAACTATAGTAGAAAGGTGATGCACTAAAAGAATGGAATGAGAACAATTTCCAATGTGTGAAAATGGAATAAAAATGTAGATCGAGAGGGGGTGATAACAGTTCTCCACCGTCTAATAAAAACAATCACAACACACTTCCATGCATACAAAATTATAATAGGTCCCCCAAGATTATAATTAGACACAAACATTTGCAATAACATTAGAGAGGCAAGGAGAATGTGAAAAACTCAGCAAGAGAAGATACATCCACAAAATTGAATCTATTGCTTCATTAATATGCACAATCTAAACTATTACAAAGGAAATTCTTGGATCACCATCGGAGGAGTCCACTACAAAGACCTGCAAAACATTGTCTTCACAAAACATAAACAATATAGTTTTCCTACTCAAGCTATCCTCTCCCACAATGAGCCCAAAGTATTCCAATTTATAAATTTTTGCAGAGAGAGAGAGAGAGAAGGGATGTAAATCCTGAAATCAACTTGTAAACCAATTGTAGGTCAGTTTTTTTGGTGATTTTTGACCTAGAAAAGTAATCTCAAGGTTTCCAATAACCGGAACAAATAATGAATGGCAGCACATGCTCATTAAATGCCTCTCCAACCACTAATAAAATCACTGTTCAAAACATGGCACATTTTCCTTAAAATCATCATCAAAAATTCATCAATTTCTATTTTTATTGATTTATGTACATTTTTCTTAGAGTCCCGATTGCAATTAGACCAACTTTTTGAAAATCTATTGAGAATTGCAAAATATATGACCCTCTGAGTGTCAGTAGCTATTTTGGGTTTTCCAAGCATTTCTTGCACTTTATGGGACTGATAATTTAATTTAATGGAGTTAGGTATGTTTCTTTTATTTACACCAACCTAACCTTACAAAGAATAAGATGTCGAGAGCTTTATGAAAATTCTAATTTTGTCAAAATCAGAGCACCGGATCAAAAGTTATGATTATTTTAATATCAGGGTCAAGGTGTTCCTTACATGATCTCATAATCCGCATTACACCACCTTCCTTTGTATTACGGGTATTGTGGGTTTTCAGGGAACTCATGGCCTTTGGGAATAAGGGCCACATGGACTGCCAAATTCCACCTTACCCACATCGATCTTACTCGGGAATTTTTACTTTTACGAGCCTACGACACACTTTGGCCACTTGGATCGCGACCGCCATCGTTGCACCATATAGACTTGTGGAAATTTTAGCGTTTTCATCTACTCACGTCCCAAATCATCTGGGACATTTGGGCAATCCAAATCTACATTTGCCATAATACACTAGACCCATTTCATTGCTTTTGTTGATTGAGTGAATCAACATTTCAGGGAACTCATGGCCCGATGGAACTTGGACCGCCTGGTTCATGACCTTTGTCTTATTTGAAATATATTGTTTCCTTAGCATTCCTTTACAAATCAAACAAGTTAGCATTTGGTGAACTCGCGGCTTTGATGGATCTTTGACCACGTGGGACTCACACTTCTACCTTATCCATAATACATTTTTTCCCTAGCATTCCTTTGCAAATGAGACAAGTTGGTATTTCAGGGAACTTGTGGCCCGATGGAACTTTGACCGCCTAGGTGCTTTGGGACTGATATTTCCACAATACATGGTTTCCTTAGCATTTCGGACCTAAGTTAAGGATGAGGAACCTTAGATCAATCTATAGTCCATTCCACCCACAAGCCCCTAGACCCGCAATATATTAAAATAGGTCCTTTTCAAAAACTTCAAACTTTTAGCAATTTTTCACTAACTCCCGAGAGTTTCTTTTAATGGGGAATTTAAAAAAAAGAAAAGGCATGCCCCCCCAAAATCCTGATTTCTTGCTTTAACCATTTCTATTTATCCAAGTCTAAATAAATTGTGCAAGTTATTGAAATCACCTTGGGGAAAATTTTGGTTAGCAATTTGGTGACTCAACGGGGCCATTTGCCTGCCAAATGGAGTGCGACCAGTTATTTGAAGCTATCCACTGGGCATGGAATTTTCATTATCATTATGAATTGATTGTAACTATGGAACCTAATCCTAGAATTCTTAAGATGATGCCGTCTACTTTCAGAGCTTCCCCCCACAACTCGTGCTCTCAATTTTCATAATAAAATCTTGAAATCAAGGTTTGTGAGAGTATAAAATTGCTTGAAACCTAGTTTTGACCCATTCTTGCAATTGTGAACCACAAGGATGAATGATGAGTACTTATGAATGTTGCCTCAAGATTTGATTCCTTACCAAGGGTGGATAGTCAAGACCTATCTTTTTTGCGGGGGTGAAGTATCTGCAGTTTTGGAGTGAATCCTGGTAGCTTAGACATCATAGAACTCTATTTAGTTCTAATTTTCTTTTTTATTCTAAATGTCCAATGCTGCTTCGAATGGGGCTGACTTAATACGTGCGCTACCAGTTGATCCTTGTGAGGACTATCCTCAAATCTTGGGAGAGCATTGTGGCTTATATATGTTGTTTATACATTGGTGAAGGTTGAGTGAAAATCGGGGACTGCCATCTGCTGTAATATCAAATCTAATTTTAGTTGCTCTGCATTTGTTTGAATTTGAAATTTGCAACTGTTGCAAGCAACTATGAGCTTCCCACTATAGCATTTTCTCTTTCCTGAAGCGTGATGAAATGTATACAAATAATACACTAGAATCAATAGAACATGTGCACCAAAACTTAGGGAAATTAAATCCTATTCTAACAAAAACAACAATGTGCAAAACACTTGGGGAATTGGAAATCCTAGACTAATATGTACAAGGGTGAGAAATTATTCCTTCTAGTAGAAATGTTTGAGGTAAATTCCATTGACTGGAATATGCAATTCTTCACCATCCAACTTATCCATCCAGAAGGAATTCCTACCTTTGCATTCAATTATCATATATGGACCACTCCATATGGCATTGAACTTGGAATGCTTTTCTGGCTTTGCACGATCAACATCCCACTTTGGTCCAAGTCTCCCGCTTGGAATGTCCTAGCTTTATCTTTTTATCAAATCTCCTCTTGATCGGTGTTTGATCTGTTTCCATGGTTTGCATTGCATTTTCCTTTGTTTCTTATAATTCCATTTGTTATGCATACTTGATTTCCATGGGATCGAAATCTACTAGTTCTAACTATTTTATGAGTTCTAATGCCGAGAAAGGTAAGTGATATAGGAAGTCTTGCTTCCTTCCCATAGACTAATTTTTATGGAGAGCTTCCTATTGACCTCTTGGCTGTAATTCTATCAGCCCATAAGGCTGATTTAAGATTCATGTGCCAAGTTCTCTAATTCTCATCAAGATTTCTTTTGATGATTCTCTTTAGGTTCTTGTTTGTAGACTCTACTTGACCATTACCCTGAGGGTAATAGGTTGACGAAGTGTTGAGGTATATACCATTCTTGATAGCTAATTTAGTGATTTTGGTGCCAAAGAATTCCAATGCATTATCTGATAGGATAGTAGCAAGGAATCCAAACCTTGTGACTATCCTCTTATAGAAATAGAATATGTTGGATTCATTTTCCTCGCTAAGTGCCACTGCTTCAGTCCACTTGGTGAAATAGTATGTTGCCATAAGTATCCACTTATGGCCTTGACTTGAATTTGTATTGATAACTCCAATGAATTCCAATCCCTATTTCATGAATATATTATCTAATGAGATTGGATGAAGAGGCAAGTATTCTAACCTTTCCTTGTGAATAATTAAAATTTCTTGCACCCTTTAATCCATGAGTAGCAATCACTAAACACCGTAGGCCAATAGTAACCAACTTTCATGATCCCGAGATTTTGTACTCATGGAGTGGCATCCGCTTCCCCATCATGGAACTCATGTAATATCTTATGAACTCCGACTTATTTAGACATACCTCAAAAACACCCCATTCAGATCCTTATTAAATAGGAGACCATCAATAAGGACATACGAAATTGATTGTAATATGAAATATATCCTCTTATATTTGTTCCATTCTGGAGGGCACAAACAATTTTGGAGATAACGTACCATGTCTTGGGTCCAACAAAGAATGGGTTTATCTTTAGCAAGTTATTCTTGATCTTTCTATAGTAGGAGGACAACCTCTTATTAACCTTTTGACTTAGCTTGTTGTTTTGAAAAAAAATGCTCACATGAACCTTTTCCACAAACCACCTTCATCACTTTGATTTCAATATCATATCCCATTACCTGAGTTATCCAACCTACCCTCTTCTTGTTTCGATCATTGTTTAGGAGAAATTCCTTGACACCAGCATGACAAACTAGCATTTGAATCTTATTGTTCAAGACCAAGTGTATAAACTTCTTCAAACTCCTAATGACAACAAGAACATGCTTTTCAATAAAAGAATACCTTACTTCGTAATCTTCCAAGCTTTGACTAAAGAATGTTATGGGATCTTATGAACCTTCTCTATTCAATTGTACCAAGATAGCTAAGATTGTGTCTGATCCTCCAAAAGTATACAACATGAATTCCTTGGAGAAATCTGGGTTGATAAGAGTTGGAGCTTGTGATATTACATGTTTGATAGCCTCAAAACTATCTTTGCCTTTTTTTTTCCATTTGAATTCAAAACTATTCTTCAACATCATTGTTAATGGCTTTAAAAGAGTGGAAAAATCAGGCACAAATATGCGGACAATGTTTATCCTTCACAAGAATGTTTGTAGAGCTTCCTTATGACTTGGTAATGGAAGTTTTTGGATGGCTTCAACTCTTTTGGGATCAATTGTTAACCCTTCTCTTGAAACAATATGGCCCAAAAATTTTCCTTCATGTGTTAGGAATACACACTTATTCGGATTCAATGAAAATCCAAATCTTATACATCTTTGAAATATTTTCCTACGATGAAATAGGTGGTCTTCGCATTTTTGTGAAGATAGTGATATCATCTAGATATACCAGCACTATCTTGTTGATTAAGCCTTTGAATGCCATATCCACAACTTGCTAAAAATGTTGCTCCAACATTTGAAAATTCAAATGACATCCTTTTGTAAGCATATGTGCCCCATTTCATAGTGAAGGTTGTCTTGAACTGATCTTATTCCTTCACCATTATTTGGTTATATCCCGATTAGTTGTCTAGAAATGACAACATTTTTGAACAAGCTACTACTTACGGGTTTTTTTCCTTTCAAGGGAGTGGATAATGATCTTTGAGTGAAGCTCTATTTACATCATATAAATCTACGAAAGTTTGATCTCTCTACTTCTCTTCCGTACTACAGCACCAAATTTGTAACCCGACTTGAATGCTTGATAGGAAAGATGATGCTAGGTTCAATTATGTTGTTCAAATATTTTCTCATGAGAGGTTCAATGTGAGGATTCACTAGCCTTTGCTTCTATCTGATAGGCTTGGATTCTCGGATCTAGATCAATAGTATGTTGTGCTAAATTTGGATTGAAACCTATTAAATCCTTATAAGTCTAGGTGAAGACATCTGGGAATTCTTGAAAAAGTTGAACAAATTCAGATTTCTCTTGTCGAGTATTTACTTTGCCAATTTGCAATATCTTGCCTTCATCTACTGAAATGGGCTTTGAGTCCTCACCCTTTACCTGAATGTTTTCCTTTTCCTTCCATAATTGATCATTTGGGTTGAATATTGACTCCAAAGTTATAAGACCTTTTGGTAATTTGTTAGTTCTCAATTGCACCACTTGATCACCATATTGCTGCTCAAACTTGTCTTGGTTTCTAGCAGAGAAATCAACTTCTTCTTGTAGAAAATTGATGATTTTCTTATCATTATCAAATACCTACCAACTTGTATTGTTATTCATAACATCTGGTCTTATAACCAATTTTATTTGAGGATGAGATTTCTCACTTTTGATTCTTTTTAAAACATAAAATGTTTCCCCAATTGTTGCAATTCTATCTTCTCGCTTCATTATTCTTTCTTGGGATGGAATTGATGCTAAAAGCTTCGAAATATTCAATGAGATCCCATACCTAATTTTTGTAGTTCAATAGATCATTCTTAGTAGCATTTGTCCTCTAACTTGGTTCACAATTAGCTCACTATCTCCAAACACTTGCAAGTTTTTAATACCTCTCTTTCTTGCCCAATGCAATCCGTGAATCAAGGCTTCATACTCAGTTGTGTTGTTTGAGAAAGAAAACTAAAAATGAAAGGCTGAATAATATTTTGTACCTTGTGGTGAAATGAGCATAGCTCCTCCTTTAACACCTTGTATAATCTTTGAACCATCAAAGAATAATTGCCACACCTCATTATCATCTTTGTGATCTGGCTTGGTAATGCTAGGGAGAGGTTGATTTTCTTCATGCAAACAATAGAATCCTAATTCAGATTCTTCCATTTCCTTATAAGGGTCAAAAGCATGCCTCTTGTTCACCCATTCATCAAGAGTCAAGTCTGGAATGCATCTAAATTTGGTATCTTCTTCATAGGTTCTTGGATAATCCTCTTGATCAAATGTTAAATAGTTTACATTGATTAGAATCGATGTATGAGGCTCAATATGAAAGTTTTAGATAGGATCAGATCTGATTTATACTTAGATCCATACCTTGTTCTAAATAACATGTGTGACCAATCAACAAAAAAAAACCTCCAATTTTAGCGGTTAAGTCTCTTGTGAAACAATGCAAAGAGTGGTGGAAATTATATGACTAATACATCTTTTGAGATAGTCACATTAGGACATGCATGCAATATAAGGGTCAAAAATTTGATTACTCCAACTGTTGTTACCATTGTCCCATCCAATTTCAATAAACCTCTAAAATTGACTTCATATTGAAGACCTAGTTGTTGTTTCGGCATGACTGAGTTTCTTTCTCTGGAATCATTCATGTAATTATGCACCAAATTGTTCACAATGATCAATGAGATATAGAATGGTGGAGTCTTCAAAATTTTTTCTTATTGGTCACCTTGATTTCCTCCTTGCTGAGCTGCATTGGTGAGTGCCTTCTCTTGATCTTTGGATGATTGATTCAACACATACAAATTTTCCATGACAGCTTGTAATAGGTATCTTTGTCTTGGGATAGCTAATGACCCCCACAATAATATTTTTATGTTTATTTTCTTCATCTTCTCAATGATGTTGAATGGAGATGATCTATCTCTCTCGATTCCCATTATTTTGTGCAATTTTTTCTTTCACATGAGTTGTTACAACCGACAGTTGAACTAGTTTATAAGGTGGCTTAGGTTGACCTTGCACATTGGGAGTTTCACTTTGATTACATATGCCTTATTGGGTGATAGAGGGTTATGAATCATTTGAATTGGATGAATGTCCCTCTCTAATATTTCTCTTCTTGGACCATGTATTGGCTACTACACTTTGAGAAGGGGCTTGATTTATACCATATAAATATTAAGCCTGCCAATTGACAAGTGTTGTTTCATTTGGAGATTCCTTTTGTTGAGTTGCTTCCTACTACTAATTTCCTTCTTGGTTTGTCTCTTGTTCCACACCCTTTTTTTCACCATAATATCTTGATTTAAAGAACCATTGAAACACATTAACTGGTTATGAGGTTTATTGCATGGGAAACACTAGTAATATTCTTGAGCCATGTTATTTTACACTGGTACCAATGCTCTAGATGTGGACATAGCATTAGGGTTATAAGGATGAAATGGCCTATTAGTAGGAGGTTTGACTTGGTTCTGATTTGTAGTTTGAATGGGTGGCCTATTAGGCTGATATAGAGGTCTATTGGGTTGGGTTTGAGGCTGGTATGACCTGAAATTTTGAGCTTGCTACCTCTTAAGTGTCACCAACTCATTACCTAAGTTTTGCAACTACTTCATGACTTCTTGGAACTCATTTGAGGTACTATAAGATGAGATAGGAGCTTCATCGAAGTGTGATTTTTGGAGAATGAATGGTAGCTAATGTAGGTGCTTAACTAGTGCTTAGGGCTCCTATTTTTGGATAGAGAGGTATAGGTGGCCTAAGTGCAATTTTACCATCTTGAATCAAGTAATTTTCCACTCTAATAGAAATTTTATAGGATTTGGGTAAATTTATACCTCCCATGGATTGTATCTTTATTGCAATATAAGAATTTAGGGATTTTAGGAAGTGCAGAAAAACACCTTCAACTGTTGGTCTCACAACAAGTATAATTCTTTCCCATGTCCTCTAAAACCTGAAGTTAAAATCATCCATCTGCTCATTTGGTGCTCTCTTGATTGTGGTTAGTTGTTCCAACAGAGACAAATTATCTTCCTTCTCTCCAAATTTATTGTGAAGAGCTATGCACAAATGGTCCCAATTCTAGATAGATCCTGTTGTTAGACTCGAACCATTACAAATCTTTACCCTTAAAGGAGGATGCTAACAACTTAACAAAAACTTCCATTTCAATAATTTTATGAAATGTACAGACATTTTTAATGTCTTAGATGTGGTCAATCAGAGTTATATGGTTCTCTTAAGTGAAATATGGAATGTTCTTCAATAATGTAACTGGAATTGTATTTTTCGCATTGAGAACAAGTGGTCGCATCCAGTGAAGTTGACATAGGAATTTGGTGGAACTTGTGGTGGTTGTTGTATATGTGCTATTATGATTGGTCTAAGAACTCTTTTTGATTGAATAAAAGGCCTACGGGTGGAGATAGATACCTTTGAGATCTTCTTCCCCTTCTTCCTTTGATTGGGGATAAGTGTAACTAGACAAATAGTCCCTCTTCTCTAGTTCTTGACCTTGTTTGAATTCTTCTCATAAATCTACCAAGCTTGGACTGATGAAACCAGTGGATTATGCCCTTTAGGAGTCTCCAGATGTATTATTTCAAAGCCTCTTACATGTTGGAATTTCACAACAAGAACACATCAAACTTGTTGCGACTAAAATGAAAACATATTTTTCCCACTGGGCATGCCATAACCGCTATTACTAAATCACAACACCATTTAATTTGCACAAGTGTGTGTTCTTAATCTCACAAAGTGTGACTAGGTAACATGAATACTACCTCAAGGTTGTAGGACTTGTTACTTGAGATAGACCTCCAAAGAAAGTTGGTTCTTCTTCCTAATCCTAGTGCAAACTAACTATACTGAGATGACGCCACTAACTATCTCTATCCTATAATTTCCAAGGGACCAGGGAGAGATAAATAACATGGAAATGAAGGAAAATTACACTATAGAGGTGATGCACCAAAATAAGGGAATGAGAACAATTTCCAATGTGTTAAAATGGAATAAAAATACGAGATCGACACAAGGCGATGACAGCTTCTCCATAGTCTAATACCAACATTCATAACACACTTACATGCATACACAATAATAATAGGTCCCCACAAGAGTATAGAGTAGACAAAAAAATTTACAATAACATTATAGAGGCAAGGAGAATGTGACAAACACAACAAGGTAAGATACATCCACAAAATTGAATCTATTGCTTCATCAATATTCAAAGTCTAAATTATTAAAAAGGAAAGGATTGGATCACCATGCAAGGAGTCCACTGCAAATTCCTACAACACATTAGCTTCACAAAACCAAAATGACATAGTTTTGCTACTCAAACTATCCTCTCTTACAATGATCCCAGTATTCCGATTTGTAGAGTTTTGGAAGAGAGAGAGAAGGGATGTAAATCCCAAAATCAACTTTTAAACCAATTTCAGGTAATAATAAATGAGTGTGGTTATTGGATTTTTACCTACAAAGTAATATTGAGGTGTCCCACAACCTACAACAGAGAAGGAATGGCAGCCCATGTTCATTAAATGCCTCTCCAACGACTAATAAAATCACTATTCAAAACATGGCACGTTTTCCTTAAAATCGTCATCAAAACTTTAATAATTTTTGTATTTCTTGATTGTTTTGCATCGTTCTCGAGTCACGGTTCCAATGACACAATTTTTTTGAAAATATGTTGAGAATTACCACGGGGGTTCACTTAGTAAAATTATGGTATAACACTTTCGTTTGAAGGCTATTAAAGAATACCCTTAATTATAGTTTTTAACTTTAATTATTCAATTGATAATACCCCCTCCCATTATATTATTAAAATGAAAATACCACTTATTTTTTCCACGTACCTTACTTACCCATTTTTAATGAAAATTTTATTTACCCTTTTTAATTTCTACCCAAACATATTAAATAGAAAATATATCATATTTCTCACTTAATTTGTTAATATGAATTTTCTCTCTAAATATAGTTTTGAGAATTTCAAGACCTATTACTAATTACCTTATAAATGTTAATCTTTAACCATTTATCAATAGTTATTCAAATATTTAAGATTGTTAAATAATATCACTTGTGTTGAAAAGCATACTCAATCCTAGTTCTTACCATCTTATTATTTCTTGGTTAAGAATCTTTTAATTGAGAATCAAGATTTCTTTATTCAAAAATATATTCCTTTGGCCTCGCCTATCTAACCTACTCCCAATACCTAATTCAAAATATTAATAAATTAAACCCTTTCACCCCCTCATGTCTACTTGGTATATTGAATTTACTTTTATTAATTTTAATTACCTCAATATGAACTTACGTGTTAAGATAATGCCTTACTAATGAACCCCCATGAGAATTACAAAAGATATGACCCTTTGAGTGTCAACAACTATTTTGGGTTTGTCAGGCATTTCTTGCACTTTATGGGACTAAGCATTTAATTTTATGGAGCTAGAGGTGTTTCTTTTATTTTCACCCACTTATCCTTACTAAATATAAGATGTCAAGATCTTTGCGAAAAGTATAATTTTGTCAAAATCAGAGGTTCGAGATCAAGAGTTATGACTATTTTAAGATCACAATCGTGGTGTTCCACAAGGTCTCTCATGATCTGCATTACACCACCTTCCTTTATATTATAGGTATTGTGGGTTTTGGGAACTGGTTACACTGGGGCACGAGGGACGCTTGTTTCACCAACTCCTCCTTACCCGCATCTAGCTTATCTGCGGATGTTTCAACTTTTACAAGTCCATGACACACTTAGGCCACTTGGACTGCCCAACCCCGCCATCATCGCACCATATAGGCTTGTAGCAATTTTGGCCTTTTCGCGTACTCACTTCCTAACTCGCTTGGTAAATTTAGCCATAAAAATGTCCCTTCTCCACCATACACTATATCCATTTCATTTCTTTTATAGATCGGGTGAATTGACATTTTGGGGAACTCATGACCCGATGGAACTTGTACGCCTAGGGCACGACCATCCGCCATCTCCACAATACATTGTTTCCTTAGCATTACTTTATAAATTGGACTAGTCGGCATTTCCAGGAACTCGCGGCCTAATGGAACTTGGACCACCCGAGAGATGAACTTCTACCAAATCTAAAATACACTATTTTCTTAGCATTCCTTTACAAATTAGATAAGTTGGCATTTTGGGAGCTCATGTCTCGATGGAACTTGGACCACCTGGGCCGTCGGGCCATGATTTTTCTATAATACATGGTTCTCTTAGGATTTTGAACCCAAGTTAAGGGCGAGGAACCATAGTTCAATGCACAGATCATTCCACCCATAGCTCCTAGACCCGTAGTACATTAAATTAGGTCCTTTTCAGATTTTTTCAAATTTTTAGCAAATTTTTGCTAACTCCTGATAATTTCCTTGAATGGGGAAGTTAGAGAAAAGAAAAGTGGTGCCCCTAAAAATCCATATTTCCTTCTTTCACCATTTCTATTTATCAAAGTCTACAGAAATTGTGTAATTTATCGAAATCACCTTGGAGTAACTTTTGGATAACAATTCCCAAAAGATAAAAGAGACCCAAAAGGAGTGAGTAAGGTGAAATTTTTCAAGGGCATCCAGAGGGGACATGGGTACCGAGAACTACTATCCTGGATGCATGGTGGTGTCTAGAGCCATAAAAGATAAATCAATAAAATCTCGATCGGGTTGTAGGGTGTGTAAAAAAAAAGAAATAGGAAAAGAAAAAAGGCCAAATATAGTCATTAATTACTATTTTTCTTTCTTATGAATCATGTAAATTTTAACACGTGTTTGGGACCTAGGAATGTACCCAAGTCAGTGTTGTTTTTTTACATTTTCCCACACTTGATGTTGTTGAGTAAATAATAAAAACATAAAGTACATAAGAGATACATACGTGTTGATCTTATAGAACGTGTGGAAAAATGCATGTCGAGTAGACCAAGTGAAGCGTGGACACTAAGGAAAAACAATGACCCTAGGGGTGAATCACATGCATAAAATTTTACCGCTTTTTTGTTCTTGTGATTGCTACTTATTGTAAGGATGAACCTACAAAAGAAGAGAAAGAATTTAGTCAAAGTCCTTTATATGATCAATCGAGAAAAATGTGCATAACTATGTAAAAAGTATAAAAACTATGTAAAGGAAAGTGTGCTACTTGATGTGAAAGAGTGTAAAGGATAGAAAAATTTCCTCAATTGTCATGAAGAGTGAGTTTTTATGAAATATCATGCCAAGAGCCAAGTTTTAGGTCAATCTCATGAAAAAACAAGTTTTTCTGGTGATCTCATGCCATGTGCAAGTTTTTTTGGTGATCTCATGCGAATGGTGAATTTTTTGTGCAATCTCATGCCGAGAGTGAGTGTTGGGGAGAGATATTTAGTATTACTCTACATCCATTACTCTGTCGGATAAGTACCACTTTAGATGGTACATCCTTGATTTGTTCCTATTGTCCTAAGTGTTATAAGTGTACTTATTGTTTTGATTGAATGAGATAAAATGCATTCTTTTGCTAGATGACTTTGCATGTAATCGTAGTAATTCTATGAATAATTATTCGAATTATGATGATGTAATAAGATTTATTTTTATTCCCAAGACATTATTACCTGAGGGGAGGACATAGGTGCCTAGGTGTTTACGTTTGAGTCCGGGCGTTGTTGTCTCTACTTTGCGATTCTAACTCAATTTTGATTCTAAGCCGCATATTTTAATTGTAGCATGTTCTTATTATATGTTGTTTTTAGCTCGAAGATGTTGTATTGATTGATTTTTTCACCAAATGTATGCCCTCTTGTTTGGGGTGCATGTGATAACTATAGGATTGTGTGGCTAAAATGAGAGGACCCGATGTTAACTTGAAACCGATACCTACAAGGGTAAGGGGATATGCATGGTATAAACTAAGGAACTTGGAATCAAAGTTGATAGATACATGTGTTAGTAGAAAAAGTAGAAAGAATTTCATAGAAAAACAACGTAACAAGAAAATGGGAATATAAGATAAACAATGAAAAGTTGGTTTCAAACATGGGACATCTCTCACATTTTCACAAGACAATCGGGACGGAAGTGTCATAAAAAAGTAAAAAATAATCAAAAAAACATAAGGCATAATTTGAAAACAATGACATACACTGGAAAACAATGATAAGTAAAATGTATCAGACAACCATTGTGGAATATAGTCCTACAAATAAAATACTACACATGAAACATCCAATAGCATTTTAGAAAGATAAAGAGTATTTCAAAGCATGTATGTATAAATGGAAAGTAGTGTTAGTAAGAATAAGAAGTAGTATATGATGAAATGATAACACACGTAATATGTGAGAATGTAGTTTCCCCAGGATCGTAGGTGGGACTTGTAAGAGGTATAGTAATAAGAATCATTGTAGTGTGTAAGGACTTGTAAGAGATATGTATCCACTCCAAAATACCAAATGAATGTGCATGTGTATATATAAAATATATTGACATACTAAGTATCTATCTAGTGTGAGAAACAAAGTGTATTGTTAGAGTAGGTATTGACCTTAGCTCATGTTCACCTAGGTACTTTATTTACCTTTATTGTATTTATCCTCACCCACTTATCTGTGTGGATATTTCTTTTATCTTATTTAGATATTAGGAGATATTATCTAGTTTTTAGGTATAGTTCTTTCCTTGATCTATGGTATTGACTAGATCCTTGATCTCCATTCTCTCCTAAATATATGGTCTTGACTATTTCTTTGATGATTAGTTATTTCCTTGATTTATGGCTTGATCTCTGACGGTGACTAGTTCTTAGATTGTTATTCCTTACCTATTTAAGCAAGGCCCATTCTTAATGTATTGCATTGAGTTCCATAATAATATATGATATTGCTTCTCATTTGTTATTTGCAAAGGTTTTATGTAAAGTTATTATGGTGACTTGCTTTCATCTTATTGATAGTGGTGTTTGATTAGCATCTGTGTTCTTGGCTTGGCACAATTTGGTTATCGTTCCTTTCATGTACATGTAATTATAAGCAAGTGGGAGTAAGTACAACCAAGATAAGAAAATATTTTGAGTCTGAATACAATGGTATGTAATGTGTAAAGATGGATAGGAGCATCATTCCTCCCAATGAATGTGTATGAGATGATTTTAGTTTATAAAATACCCCTCAACAATCAATAATGAAGCATAGAATAAAATTGGGTCATCAAGAAATGGTTTGAAAATGTGTGGTAGAAATATAGATCATGAAGAATATGACGTGAAGAGTGAATGTGTGAGGTTCATTTCAGATTTATACCCTCATTAGTTGAGTATGAATCACATAAGTAGAGTGCATCATAGGGTAATGAATATGTTTATGCATAATAGCGTTTGAGATGCATCATGTTGAGTGGGTTCTTAAGTGGCTTTCCAAGGAGATTGGCCAGAAGATAGACACCATACCCAAGCTAATCAGTGATGACATAGTGGATGAGACAAATCAGTTTGAATTTACCTTTTACATGAGCCTTGCCTATTGTATTCTTCTAATTTTATTTTAATACAAGGTCATCAATATTGAATTCACCTGGGAGGGTTTTGTTATTGTAAGCTTTTGCAACACGATTTTGATATATTTTGAAATATGTTCTAAAGTTTACACATGGCAAGAGTCAAGCATCTCAAGCTCATGGAGCCAGTTTTCATGATATTCATTATCTTTGAGAATTCCTTTAAGTGATACATGCAAGGAGGGTATTTGTAGATCTAAGGGGATTACAACTTCCATTCCATAATCTTTGGGAAAAGTGTGCAGCATTTGTTGGGGTTCACACACTAGTATCAACAGATTTAACACAATATATTGTCTATTATCTTATTTTTGAATTCTACTTGACCATCTCAATGTGAATAATAAGGAGTGGAAAATGTTTACTTGATCTTGAATTTTACATATATCCATTTAACATCCTTAATTTGAAAGGAAAGACATTATCTTTGATAATGGAAGAGGGTTCCAAAGCACATAATAATGTGAGACGTAATAAAATGACATATATCGAGATGATTGGTTTTTGCAAAAGTGAGGCTTCAACCCATTTAGTAAAGTATTTTGTAAAAATAATGATGAAATTATAACCATTTTCCGATTTGGGATTAATTTTTCCAACGCGATCAAAACCCCATATGGAAAAAGGTCATGATGGAGCAATATGATAAAGATAATAGGAAGATGCATGATGAAGATTATTACATTTTTGAAATTTATCATAGTATTTGGCATATTCTAATCACTCTTGTTCTATTTTTGGCCACTAGTAGCCCTGGCATAGGATCTTGTGAGACAATGTTTCACGATAAAGGATCGATGAGGCCATAAATTGGCCATAAATTACCATTATTTTTTCCTTCCAAGTTACCTTTGAAAGTGGATTTAAATGTAATCTAGGAACTTATAGTTTTCTTATGATAGAATATAGGATATATATCTTGTTCATTCTTTAGAAATATTTTGTTATCTATTTTTTTGACTAATCCTATTGATTATTTGGGAAAAGATGCAAAGTCTTGTGTATGCAGGCCATAAAGGAAAGATAATGCTAGTATTGGGAAAAGTTTAATTGATCATGAAAAGTAGATATAAAATTAGATCTGATTTTATATTTAGATTCCTCTCAAAAAATTATGAAATCTCAAAAAAATAATCATCTCAATCTGAGGTTGCATGTAAAAGTGATAGTTGTTTTAAGTTAGCTGCGGAAGTTGCAGAGTTAGTTCCAAAACTCATAGAGTTAGTTCCGGAACTTGCAGGTTTAGTTTGGAAATCACATATTTAGTTCCAAAACTTGTATCAATTGAATGAAAGTTAGTTCTAGAAATTTTAATTCATGTAAAAATCAAATTTAGTTCTGGAACTTGTAGATTTAGTTCTAGAACTTACATAAAAGGAATGACAACTTTAGTTCCGGAACTTGCATCAATGGAATGACAGTTTTTAAGGTATTGTGAAAACTTAGAGATTCCAATGGGAAATCTGAGAGAGGTTTTTGTTCATAGCAATGTTTTAAAAAAATCTCATTCATATTTTCTACAAGTTTTACCAATGAAGAGAGATCTAACTTTTAGTGAGTCTGTAATCCGAGGAAAAGTGTATCAAATGAGCACTAAAAGTTTCATACACGAAAAAAAAATTCAAATAGAAAATTTGAGAGAGGTTTTGTTCATAGAAATATTTTTAACAAAAACCTCATTCATATTTGTTACAAGGTTTACCAATGAATAGAGATCTAACTTTTAGTGAGCTCTGAATCGAGGAAACATGTATTAGATGAACACTAAAAGTTCAATAAACAAAAATAGAAAAATTTAAAAGGAAAATATGAGAGAGGTTTTTGTTCATAGAAATGTTTTTAACAAAAACCTCATTCAAATTTGCTACAGGTTTTACCAATGAATATAAATCTAACTTTTAGTGAACTGCAATGCTTCCGAGGAAAAAGCGTATCGGATAATTCAAATGGAAAATATGGGAAAGGTATTTGGTCAAAATCATATTTTCAGGAAAAATTCCTTCCAATAAAGTAGAAGAATAAAATCATTATGATTCTTATTACAAAAAATCAAGGAGAAGATTTGGGATCAAATCTTCCTAAAATAAGCAACATAAGATTTGACTTCAATAATATATCTCCTCCATATTTTGTGGAGATGAAGATCTTAGTTTTTAGGATTATAATAAATATAAGATCATATTATATCTCCCAAAGTAAGAAGTTGGTTGGATGCATAAATTATAAATGCAACCTTCCACACTTAGATATGTAATTCTTTTCCCCAAGTAATCAAGATCTGTTCTTTCTTTCCAATCTTTGGAAGTAAAGTTTTTCTGCAAGTTCTGAATTAAAAGTATGAATTAAATCCTCTTCCAAGGAATGATCTATCCACTCATTCTAAGGAAGATGGATCAATGTGTTAATGTTTATTTCTTTATTTCTGCAGTTTTCTTTTTGTTGTAAATTTATGTTTTTTTTATGTTATGTAATTTCTTTTGTGAACCTATAGGTGTCTTTTCCTCTTTCCTTTATTTTCAATTCAAAAATTTCAATTTATGCAAGTGTGTTTTATTCCTGCAAGTGTGATTTCAATTTATGCAAGTGTGTTTTATTCCTACAAGTGTGATTTCATTTATGCAAGTGTGTTTCAATTTCTGCAAGTGTGCATTAAATTTCTGCATGTGTGCTTTCAATTTATGCAAGTTTGGATTGTGTTTAAGGGAGCTGATTTCCAAGATCTTCTTCTCTTAATACATATAGCCTTCAGACACCAACCTAGATTGACATTATTAATGGTGAGGATTGATGGCCCTCATCATTTTGGTGCCATTTTCGTGGACACGATGTTATTAGGAGATTCAGAGTTCTCTAAAAGAATATTCTAGTGACAATAGAATACCTTTTAGCAATTTTGTGACAGGAAGAATTTGGTAAGTAGTTTCTTTAGACTTTTATTTCTTGCAAGTAGATTAAAATTTCATTTCTGCAATTAGGAATATTAAATTGTAAATATCTCCCCACAAACTAACTCTGTGTATAAGAAAAATGACTGTGATGTTTGATCAAGAAGGTATAATGGTATGAACAAAGAATTCAGATCTAAAAATGGTAGAATATGATATTGAATATGTAAGTAGATCCAATTGATGAAATATCATATGCCATTCTTGATAATCACCACCATTTCCCTTGTATCAACTAACAACTCGTGATCTTATTACACATAGCCTTAGTCGAAAATGGCTTATCTAGTTTGTAATAATGAATTGGTAGCATTTCTAATTAACTCCATCCATATTCAGGGATTTCATTAGAACCAAAATAAAAATCGCTCATAAATCTACCCATCCAAATTAGTTTTTCATCCCACAAGAAAATTCAATCCTCGAACCATATACATTAGAAAAAATATTTTCATGTCTTTCAATTTCTTTATTTTTGTATATGCTTGTATAATGTTAAGAAGCAATTATGGTGAATATCAAGGAAATAACTTTTTGCGTACTAACATCTGAGGACTAGATCTATAGGAATTTCTAGAGTTGTTCTTGATATCAACATGTAGATTTTGGAGCACCAACAGTATCAACCAAGGAGCATGTAAATTTTGAAGGGACACACAAATACCTTCACTCTCTCTTTTAACAACTATCCATCTCCTGAGATCACTAGTTCGGGCTTTGAAGATTACTATGGTGATTCTAATAATGCACAATTCAATATGGGCTTTGAAGACCTAGAAATTGTCTACACAATTTTTGAAAATCTTCTTGGAGTTACCAAGTATGCAAAAAGGTTTTTATGAGATCTTAGACATTGCTTCCTATTTTACAAAAGTTTTACTTTGATAAATATAGTCTAATGATGGATCAATTTTTTCTTTAATCCTTCTCATGCTATCATTTTAGTAAAAGAAAAATAGAAAAAAAATCAAAAAGCTTTAATTGGAAAACCAACTCACTTTGGTCACCAAAGGCAAAAAAACTAATAAATTCAAAAAGCTTTGATTGGAAAACCAACTTGCTGGCCAATCAAAGGCAAAAAAAAAACTTTGATTGGAAAACCAGCTTGCCAAGCTAAATCAAAAGAAAAGAATAAATTTTGATTGGAAAACCAATTTGCTAGCAAATCAAAAGAAAAAGGAGGCGGATATTCTTCAAAGGAAATCAGCTATTACCTAGTGGCTATCTTCTTGGCACTATTTGATCATGTTAACAATAGGATGACAAAGATAACTAGAGGTATGATCAAGTTATTTTGTTCGAATATTTTATTTTTAAGCTTTCTTGTAAGTTTTTTTATTATAGCTAGATCGACTTTTAAAGATTTCCAAGGAAGGCAAGATAAAATTCATATCTCCCCTACTTATATGAAAAATATGTACACCTCTTTGCAATCAAAATTTTTGAGTCTAATTTATGGGCAGCCATAAATAAACAACATGCATGAGGACATGCATGAGCTTAGGTGTGGGAGAGAAGGAGAAGCACGAGCTATGCATTTTAATTTTAAATATGAGACACAGCAGAAGGAGATCCACACAAGAACCTGCTATAAAATAAAAGAGATCAAAAGCAGCAGAAGGAGATCCACACAAGAACCTGTTGTAATATAAAGAATATAAAAACAAACAAAAAGAGATCCACACAAAAACCTGTTGTAGAAGAAAGAAATCAAAATTAGCAGAAGCAAATCCACACAAGAACCGTTGTGAAGAAAGAAATCAAAAGTAGCAGAAGGAGATCCACACAAGAACTTGTTGTACAAGAAAGAATATCAAAAGCAATAAAAGGAGATCCACACAAGAACTTGTTGTAGAAGAAATAAATCAAAAGCAAGAAGGAGATCCACACAAGAACCTATTGTAAAAGAAAATAAATCAAAAGCAGCAGAAGGAGATCCACACAAGAACCTATTGTAAAAGAAAGAATATGAAAAGTAACAGAAGGAGATCCATAAGAAAGTGTCCTCAATACAGAGAAGAATATAAGAAGAGGAGATAATAATGTAATGCATGAGGACATGCATAAGATTAAGTGTGAGGCAATGATGAGGACATAAATTGGCCATAAATTACCATTATTTTGTCCTTCCAAGTTACCTTTGAAAGTGGATTTAAATGTAATCTAGGAACTTATAGTTTTCTTAAGATACAATATAAGATATATATCTTGTTCATTGTTTACAAATATTTTTTTTATCTATTTTTTTGACTAATCCTATTGATTATTTGGGAAAAGATGTAAAGTCTTGTTTATGCAGTCCTAAAGGAAAGATAATGCTAATATTGGGAAAAGTTGAATTGATCATGAAAAATACATTTAAAATCAAATCTAATTTCATATTTAGATTCCTCTAAAAAAATTATGGAACTTCAAAAATAGAATCATCTCAATTTGAGGTCGTATGTGAAATTTATAGTTGTTTTAAGTTAGTTGCGGAACTCACAAAGTTAATTAGGAACTTGTAGGTTTAGTTCCAAAACTCACTGATTTAGTTTCAAAACTTGTATCAATCAAGCGAAAGTTAGTTCTAGAACTTTTAATTCATTGAAAAATCAGATTTACTTCCGGATCTTGCATATTTAGTTCCAGAATTTTCATAAAAGGAATGACAGCTTTTGTTCTGGAACTTGCATCAATGGAATGACAGTTTTTGAGGGATTGTGAAAACTTATATATTCCAATGGGAAATATGAGAGAGGTTTTGTTCATAGAAATGTTTTTAACAAAAACCTCATTCAGATTTACTACAGGTTTTACCAATGAAGAGAGATATAACTTTTAGTGAGTTGTAGTCTAAGGAAACGTGTATCAGACGAGCACTAAAAGTTCCAAATACGTAAAACAAAAAGTTAAATGGAAAATATGAGATGATTTTTGTTTATAATTTTTTTAACAATAACCTCATTCAGATTTGTTACTGAGTTTTTACGAATGAGGAGAGATATAACTTTTAGTGAGTTGCGGTCGAGGAAACGTATATCAAATTAGCACTAAAAGTTCCATAAATGAAAACAAAAATTCAAATGGAAAATATTGGAGAGAATTTTGTTCATAGAAATTTTTTTAACAAAAACTCATTTAGATTTTCTACAATTTTTACTAATGAAGATAAATCTAACTTTTAGTGAATTGCAGTCAAGGAAAAAGCGTATCAGACAAGCGTCAAAAGTTCCACAATAAAAAACAACAAAGTCAAATGGAAAATATGGGAAAGGTATTTGGTCAAAATCATATTTTGAGGAAAAACCTCCTTCCAATAATGTAGAAGAATAAAATCATTATGATTCTTATTACCAAAAATCAAGGAGAAGATTTGGGAGCAAATCTTCCTAAAATAAGCAAGATAAGATTTGACTTCAATAATATATCTCTCTCCATATTTTGTGGAGATGAAGATCTTAGTTTTTAGGATTAGAATAAATATAAGATCATATCATATCTCCCAAAATAAGGATTTGGTTGGATGCATAAATTATAAATGCAACCTTCCACACTTAGATATGTAATTCTTTTCCGCAAGTAATCAAGATCTGTTCTTTCTTCCCAAGCTTTGGAAGTAAAGTTTTTCTATAAGTTCTGAATTAAAATTATGAAATAAATCCTATTCCAAGGAATGATCTGTCCACTCATTCCAAGGAAGATGTCAATGTGTTAATATTTATTTGTTTATTTCTACGCTTTTCCTTTTTGTTGTAAATTTCTATTTTTTTTTATGTTATTTAATTTCTTTTGTGAACCTATAGGTCTCTTTTCCTCTTTCCTATATTTTTAGTTCAAAATTTTCAATTTATGCAAGTGTGTTTTTTTCATGCAAGTGTGATTTCAATTTATGCAAGTGTGATATCATTTATGCAAGTGTGTTTCAATTTCGGAAGTGTGCATTAAATTTATGCATGTTTGGATTGTGTTTAAGGGAGATAATTTCTAATATCTTCTTCTCTTAATGCATACAACCGTTGGACACCAACCTGGATTGACATTATTAATGGTGAGGATCGACGGCCCTCATCGCTGACCACCATATAGACTATCATGAACTTGAGATATGATCGTGGGGATGTCATCATGTGCTAAGCATCACAAAAATAACCATGTAATGATATTTTAAATAATGAAGCACCAATGATCACATATCGCATGGCCTCTTGTTGTAGATGATGAGCTTCATGAGGTTGAAAACCATCGGGAATGGTTTGTTGATAGAGAAAGTTATAGATTTGAGTGAACCATTCAGGATTATTATTATTGTGTGTTATAACACATGTTTCAAGAGGAAGACTATGAGGAGAAGTATGTCGTAGATTTCGAATGATGAAGGTGGCTTACTCATAAGTGATATCTTGATGAATGAGTGATTCCAAAATAGCCATACCATATACACGATGATTTTATTTTCAAGGGATAGTGGTGAAAGAGTAAGACTCAAATGTAGATAATATTTCTTTGACGAGGTTATTATACAGAGGAGATGTTTCTCTTTGGTTTTATACAGTAATTAAATTATGAGTTGTGAGTCACTGTATATTTGGATATTATGAATAAGAAGTTTGTAGGTGATAGTGAGGCCAAGAATGAGAGCTTCATACTCTGCGATGTTGTTATTACATAATAGTCCTAAGTGATATGTGTAGACAAAAATCACGCACTTTGGTTAATTATCTAGTCCCCATTGCATACTACTAGTCATATGATTCCTATGTAATAAAAGTACTAATTAACCTATTTCTTTGGCCATCTTTTCTTTCTTTTTATTGCCACTTTTGGTCTTGCACACTTTCTTGCTTAGTATGACCTCTAACCCTTGATTTCTCGAATCTTGACACCAACACCCAACTAAGACACCCACACACCGATGCCCCCATCCCCTTTGGGTGCCTATGACCTATTTTTAATTTTCTCATATATTTTGGGTCATTTCTAGCCATTTGAGCATCTTATCATTTTATGTAGTCAGCCTTTTTGGGGTTAATTACAAAATTAAAGAAAGGTAATCATATAAATATAAATTTATAATAAGGGATAAAGTACTAAGCATTAGCTATCGAGTACCTAAGGTTACATTCAAAGGCTACTTAAGATCATCAAAGCATCCATTCTAGCATCCTTTCAAGGGAAAGGGACCGCATTATTCTACATACACTTCATAATGAGTTGAATCTATTCTATTCCATGCACACATCTATTACATTTATTTACAACTAGCCATTTTCTTGTTATCCAAGTATGGCATGCACAAAAGACACCTAGGGCATAATTCTACAAACACATACAAAGAACTACATTGGGTCCGAGATGTAGTTCAACACTCGATCATTAGATCACCATTGATACGGTGAGGAAAGTATGACCCTCATTTTGCATCTTTATTTTTATGATTTGATGTTTATTTGAGGGTTTTGAAGGTCAATACTTCATTCCAAGTTTCAAACAATCTCGATGATTATTGTGCAACCTTATAGTGACCAAAAGTGAAGGATTAAAAACAACTTGATACCTAGAAAAGATAAGTTGTTGAGCATTTTCATAGTCGCAGTTCCTATTTCCAATCTTTAGTGGTTGTGGGTTCCTCTACCCCTTCCCGGGTGCCCCTTTCAAGATTTCTCCTCTAGATTTGCATTTTTTGGGGTCTCTATACGACGATTCTACTTATCTTTTCAACAGGTCAACACTTCAAAGCAAAGTCTTGATTTCATTGCGAATCAACTAAGGCTCTTCTTACCCTCTCTACAACTAGGGTTTCACATTTTATAGATTGGTTTTCTTGGGATATATTATGTATATATTTACATATTTAATTAGTTCTACCATAGCAATCATATTAGGCATATATTATTTACATTTTGCTTAATCATTTGGTGAACCCATATTCTAATACTCTTGGATTCTTAATCGTTGCATTATATTTTTATCATGGCTCCTAATGTTCATCAAATCTCTTTGTCTGAGTTACTTCAAATGTATTCACCTTGTAAAGAGGTTTTTCAAAAATACCTAGACACCATGCATCTTCCTAAACATACACCACCCTCTCAATCCAATGCTATCTTCGATCGTATTTATAATGAATATCTTGGTTCTTATTCCAATGAATCTATTTGCACATCTATTCAAGATTTGCAGTCTTTATTTCAAGACAAATTTCATGCTATAGAATCCATTATTACATCTATTAAATCTGAAATCCAGCATATTAGGGACGATTCTAATGCTCATGTTTGTTCTCCTTCTACATCCAATCTTCACTCTATGTCTTATACATGTACTCATATTTGTTAACCTCAAATATTTTTCCCCATACCTCTTAATTTTGCAATCATTGCTAAGAAACAAGATATTATTCCGCAACTCATAACTCATAAATTAATCAACTTTTCATCTACTCATTGTTATCCTATTTAATGGCTTGTAAAATATCGGGTCTTCCATATTGCAATTATAATCAGATCAATGGACATAATGAAAATGATGGCTATGCTTTACATAAGGTATTAAGCACCTTGAGTTTCAGGATTTATTTCATTTGTTGCACAACAATCTATTACAATCCCATCTATAGATGCTACATCCAAATGGGCTCCTAAATATGATCCTTCTACTGATGAGCATCATGTTATCACTTCTAAGGTGCCTTCTTCACCAGTCAAGTGCCACATATTCAATCCACTCAACCTCCTCTTAAGGATGGTCTCACTCCTCAAATCAAGTTGTCCACTAAATTACCAAGTAAGAATCCGATGTGAAGAGCTAGTCTCTTTTTGTATCCACTTTCTTCATCCATCTTCCTCTCTCTCATTACTCTACAGGTATTTATATACGCCCGAATATGTTGGGATACGATACATATGACTGGCTCATTTTGGGTCTTGAAGCATATAACTATCAGATGGGTAGACAAAAATAGTCACCCTTGCTTTCTACATGGGTAGATAACTATTCGACTACCCATATTCAAACTCCTCCTCCTCAAGGGACCAATGTTGGTTCCTCAGTAAGGATCGAGGAAATTGATCAAATTACACAAACCCAACAACCTGAACTCTCAAGATCTAACAACATGAATTTTACTAGAGAGACAAGTTCATCTCCTTGGGTTTTGTTCAGACAACCCATTAGTATGTAGTTTGGCAAACTCTTGCATTTAGACGAGGATAATTTAGTACATTATGCAATAATTGAACAACACTTCCAAAATATGACTTAATCATTTAGTACGCCACAAGGACATGTTGATGTCTTGCTTCAAAACAATAACACTACCCCTCCTACAATGGAAAATGTTGCTAATGAGGGGTGGCTAAACAATGAAAAATTTATAGCAGGATATCACATCCCTCAACAACTAGCAAAGGCTACGAAAGTATTCAAAAACAAAAGACACAAACATCGATTGGGGAATTCATCTTGATATTTGAAGAGAAGGTCAAGGAGATTGTAAATTCCCAAAATACTTATACTTCATATACTGGGCAAGGAAATATTCCTTTCGATTCAAAGAACTATGGCCAAGTGCCTACTGCAGCAAAGCCTCTCGGTTTACACGAGTGTTCACCCTAGGGATCTACTAAATAGGTCAGGTACCTTAGGCATGCCCCCCATGATACATATAGATACCCACCACAGGCACCATCCTAAAGTGCATTCTCAAAATCCATGCCATCTAGAAATGCAACATTCCCTAAATTTTTGCCTCAACATCCATATCAAAACAATCTTCCCCTTACATGTACAAGTATTCTAGGAAACTATAGGGGGACATGTACGCTTACCCATGATCATATGGTCAGCCATAGGGGCACACTTATGCCCCAAAAAATTTCTATGCTACACAATTTCAACAATCAATTCCACCTACACTTCCCCAACAAATGCCATCAATGGTTGAGTCTTATGTAGTAGGCACCTACTTATAATATCTCAAAGAGCCTCTTGACTTCTCTATATGGAATTTCATGCTCTCAAGACCTCTGCTATACCTCCCAAAATTTAAAGGGGAAGGAGATCCTAATGCACACATCAAGGCATACCCAACTTTTGTATGTTGGAAAATAATTCCCTAAGACGTTAGAAGGTATTGCTCTTGACTGGTATTATAGAATACCAGAGGCTTTGATACATTATTTCAAGCAACTCATGTCATATTTTATTAAATATTTTGACATGAATAAACTTTGAGAACAGGAATAAGAGAATTCCTCCATATCAAACAAGATCACAATAGTCCATTGCACATTTCATACAAAGATGGTGGAAAGTTCTTTCTTTGCTCACTAAGTGCTCCTAACATGGATCAAATGTATCTCTCTGACTTGTTCCTTCATTATAACAACCAAGAATCAAAGGAGGAGGTCCAAAAGTTCCCACTTAGGTGTTATGAAGAGGTGCTAGAGGGAGCTCTCCGAATAGACCAAGCAATAATAGATAGCGGTCGCAAGAGTTACAACTCTAATGGGAGGATAATAAATCCTAATCAAGGTAATTAAAACTTCCCTAATAACATGAAAAACAATCAGTGACCAAAGGTTCTTAACAAGAATCATGGAGCTATAGCTAATGGTGTTACCAATCAGTCCAAAAACCAAACATTGTTAACACCCCCAATCCAAACACTACTAACAACAACAATGTAAATGAAAATAACCAAAAAAATAACAATTTTTCACCTACAATCAATGATGTGGATGTCAATCATCCTCAACATCAACAACTTCAATAAAAACAAAAACAAGTTCAATAAGTGTAGGCCCAAGGCCCTAGTCAATACCCAGGTGGGTACCCAAACTAGGTTCAAAATCAAGGGCAATGGGCTCCAAAATTCAATTATAACAATCAACAGTTGAATAAAAATCAAAAATTCAAACCACAACAGAATACAAACCAGACACCTCAAGATTACGACTCCGACTTATATTGTGGTTTTCATAGAGTCCAAGGGAATGATGTCAAAATTCATCGAGATTGTAATAAGTTTTTACAACGTCTACTCGAAGACCAAAGACAAATTTTCGTTGACATGTTTTTGGCAAATCCTACTGTGCCTAATCAAAATGCTAGCATGGGACCAATGTCCCCTCAAAATATTCCACTTAGGATCTTCAATGATCCTCTCCCAAATCAACCCAATAATGGTAAGCTATACCCCAATGGTGGGAAACAATGATCGGGAAGGATTAAATTTGTCAAACCCATCAGTTGAACCCCCGTTGGATTGACGTCAACAGACTAAGATAGTGGGCCTTGTAGAGCTAGATATTGAGCCTCAGATAAATGTGACCACTAGAACCAAAGAATATTCTTCTTCACAGCCTATCCCAATCTACCCGAATATATTAAATGATATTCGTGAGACACTAGGAAAACTAGTAGGAGCTTATGACTTGATCAATGAACAAAAAAGACCGTCTCTCACATTTCCTTCTTAGATCTCGTTAATTAATTCCCCGCTCATAGATCCACCCTATTAGAGTATTGGGTCTTGGGAATTTGATTAACATCACCTCTCCTCCAAAAGCATAGATAAATCATATAGACTTTGATGTTTATCCTCCAGGAAGCTTGAAAGAGATGTCATATTTGTATTCAACATTAGTAAGATGCCCACGGATGCTGAAATAACTTATAGAGGTGATCTGACCTTGTTCTTATAGGTTTGGATATACAATAACTATGTAAATAGTGTCATGATGGATGATGGGGAAGAGATTAACATATTTCCCTTATATTTCCTCTAGAAATTAAGTTATGGAGAAACCAATTACTCCTCAACATGAAACACACTAAGAGGATATTATAGCCTCAAAGCGACGTCAATTGGAACTATAGTCTTTCTAGTCACCTTGTGACAGAAGATGGTTATAACTGAATTTTATATTATAGATCGGGAAATAACCTATAATATGATCCTCAAGTGTCCTTGGGTTCATGACATGAAGGCGATTCCCTCCACTTTTTTTCTTAGGAAGTAATATTGCTATATTTACGAAAGGTCTTCATACAAGGTGGTTACCCAAAACCCTTCGATATACATCTAGCTATTCTAAAGAAGAGACCAAGTGTTCATTTTTACTTTGAGCTTCCTACCAATTAGTTAAATAAACCTATTAGCTCAACACCAGAAGAAATGATGTTTCCCACAAAAGAACTAGAAACTACGGGTTTGATTGAAGGAGTTCTAGTTGTAAAGGAAGAAAATGTAATTATTGAGACAATGTCAATAGGAGTGACAAACATGAAAGTTGAGTTGTTGACTAATTTCCTACACCTTCTACTTCAATTTGATTCCATGGGCATAGGTCATGCTCTGGGACTCGGATCTCCCTCCCGATGAAGTATGCATGGTAGAGGTCTCAAAAGTGAAGGCGGATGATGCCAAAGATGATCCAATGTTAATATTCCCACGTGACTAATGGAATTTAAATTACGATAGAAAAAAAGTGCCACTTTGGCTCTGGAGCATGCGTAATTCTTACCTCTCCTCAGGGGAAGGTCATGCCTTTTTATTTTAATCTCAACTTTGAATGTATGAATAAATAGATTAGAATACAAGGCTATACTTCTTGGTCTCATTGTAGTCAAAAGGATGGGTGGTCATAATAGTAGGGTGCTAGGTGATTCACAACTAGTCACAAATATTGTGTCTAAAGTATATGAGACTTGGGTTAAACACATGTAGCTCTATAAGACCGTTGTCTTGGAGTTAAGTAAGGATTTTCATTTCAATTCAATTAAAGCTATACCTAGAGATAAAAATCTCTTAGCTGATTATATTGTGACTTATGTTTCTCACTTCACTCCAAGAAAGGAGTTAGAAGATACATGTTTTATGGTTTTAGTTCACGTCGAACCTTTGGTTCGCTAAATGCCAACAACTCCAATTCTGACATACATAGAAGCTAAGAATTAGCCTATCACCATAGACTACACCGAAAATGATGATGCATTCCTAGGGTACGTAAATGGCTACATGGAATTACATCCTACTCACCATAATATTGGCTTTTCTCTTGTACCACACTCTTCTTCCTAATTTGGATTTTGTGCAATAAACCTTCACGTATGGAAGTTATTCAGTCTACGAGGTAGAAGAAGAGTGGGACTTAGAGGTACCTCAGCCTTGCCTTAATTGTAAGAGGGTAATGCCTCTTTAATTGAAGGAATGATTGATGTAAACATCGGGATGGAGGAGGAACCTAAAATTTTAAGCTAGGATATTTTCTAACTCCAAAGGAAATAGAGATACACACGTGAATTCTAAAGGAAAATTCAAAATCTTTTGTGTTTAACTACAAGGAAATGACAGAATTTTTCCTCATGTTGCGGTACATAATTTTGTCAAGTAAACCAAATGTTAAGCCTATTAAGCAGAATTCAAGGCCCATGAAGCCAAAATTAGCTCTCATGGTAAAGGAAGAAGTGATGAAACTCTTGTAGGTGGGGTTCATCAAACTAGTTGACTACTCATGGTGGGTATCCAACATCATCCCCATTCTCAAGAAGAATGGAAAAATCCATATTTGCATTGAATTTCGGGATATTAACAAAGCATGTCCCAAGGATGATTTCCCACTGCCATCCATCGATGTTATTGTCGATGCAATAGCTGGCTATGAGTTGTTTTCCCTTATGGATGGGTTTTCTGGATACAACCAAATCAAGATCTCTGAGGAAGATCAGACCAAAACCCATGTTTATCACTCCTTAGAGAACATATTATTTCGTAGTCATGTCATTCGAACTTAAGAGTTCAGGAGTGACATACCAACGGGCCATGACTTACATATTCCATGATCTTGTTCATTATATTATGGAATCCTACCTTGATGACCTCCTTGCTAAGGCTAGAAATAACTCCAATCACCTTGAAGTGCTTCGTGTTATCCTCTCTCATCTAATCGAATACAAATTCACTCTAAATCTAGAAAAATGTGCATTCGCTATGATAGGAGGTGAATTATTGGGATACATTATATCTGCACAAGGAAATTATGTGGATCTAACCAAAATCGAGTAGTGTAAAAATTTATTCCACCATCATACGAGTATGGCATTAGGTATTTTCTTGGAAATCTTGGTGTAATCCAAAGGTTCATTCTGATTTGACCTTTTTATTCATCCAATAAACAATTTGTTGAAAAAGATTACTACAATGATTAGATTGAAGAGTGTAAAGAAGAATTTGAGTTGGTGAAATTATTCTTATTGTCCCTTCCCACACTCATGCCTCCTAAGTCAGATCGCCCCTTAATCTTATATTCACAGGCTACAAATGTCTCATTGGATTACATGCTAGCTCAAGAGGATGATGATAAACAAGAGCGTGAGGTCTACTTTATCTATCAAATGCTTCTCAACTATGAGACATGATATACTCTAAGAGACAAAAAGTGCCTTGCCATAGTTTTTACAAAAATGCGTTAAGAAACTATATGTTTAACCAAGAAACGAGAGTCATTGTTAAGACATATCATTTAGGTACATTTCTCACACAAGGGTCCTTATCTAAGAAATATGGACATTTTATAACTCTAATGGGTGAGTTCGAGCTAACATTTGTTAATCAAAAGTCTATCAAAGGAAAAATCATTGCAGACTAGTTAGATGATAACCCATTCGATGAAGTCAACCTAGTTAATTTGGACTTCCCTGATGATTCATATATTACGTCAAAATGAAACCCGCTATTTCTACATTCCCATCATACACCAAAATTATTAATTTCATGATTGATCATGCGTACCTTGAAGGGGAAACATCACAACAGAGAATATGGCTACACATCATATCTGCTAAGTATGTGATCTCGAGAAAAAGTGTTCTATCGAGAGAGCCTCTAATGGAATATTGTTAAGATGTGTTGACAAATTAGAATATGAGAATATTCTTTACAAATCTCATAGTGGATTATGTGGAGGAAAATTCAAAGGCCACGTCACTTCTCGAAAGATACATCGATGGGCTAATTCTAACCCACGTTAGAAGAAGATGCAAAGAGATTTTCTACGCAAATGCCATAAATGTCAAGAGTTTTCCCATGAGATCCACATATAGACATAGGCTCTGCAATCAATTGTAACACCATGTCTCTTTTCCATGTGGGGCCTAGATTTTATAGGAAGTTATCTCCCTCATCAATAGACAGTCATAACTTCATAATCATAGCCATAGAATACTTTACTAAGTGGGTAGAGGTCATGCCTCTTACTACCGTACTGGATGTGTAATCACTAAGTTCATTCTGAACCAAATCATTTGTAGGTACGAGGTCCCACAAGTCATTATCTCTGATAATGGCATGTCTTTCAAAAATGAGGAAGTACGTGAACTATGTGAAAAGTTCAAAATAAATCATCATACAACTTCACTCTATTATCCTTAGGCCAATGGACAGGTTGAGGCTACAAACAAGACGTTAAAATCTATTCTCCTTAAAATTTCAAGGAGAATAAACGAGATTGGAACTTAAAGCTCTTTCCAACCTTGTGGGCCTATCAAACATCGGTAAGAATGCCAATGAGGGCAACCCCCTTTTCTTTGGTATTCAAGTACAAAGAGGTTTTTCCTCTTGAGGTTGAAATACCTAGTCTTTCATTCTTGCTACAAGGAATTCTATGAAAAGAAGGCTATCAAGAGGCACAAATATTTCAATTGGAAAGCCTTGATGATGCTAGGCTCAATGATGAACAATGGTATAACATTTACGCTAACCGAATGGATTGGAAATATAATAAGAAATTCTACAAGCGTGAGATATGTGAGAGAGATCTAGTATTGAGATTCGACATCCGAATAGATAAAAATACTGGTGAGGGAAGGAAATTTAGGCCTAAGTGGTTGGGTCCATATCGAGTCATTGAGGACTACAATAATAGGTCATATCACCTATATACACTTTGGAAGGTGAAGAATTCAAGAATCATCAACTCTCTTCATCTGAAAATATATTACGCATAATTCACCAACATTTCCATATGTATTTTATTGCATTCTCATTGCATTATCATTCATCGGCTCATTTTGTGAAAACTGTAATCAAGGGACTTATTTTCAAGTAACTCTCAAAAACTTCTACAAGACATTGACAATTTCTCAAATCATACCACTTCAAAACATTCATGATACTATCATCAAAATTTCTTATCACTTTATCAGTTCTACAAGACAAGACGTTATTTTGACACTAATCCTACCAAGGCCTGCATACTTGGTTATGCCTATAGATTTCTTCTAGAATAGTTGTATTTTCCCATAGTCAGTTCTAGAAGCTTCGTGATGTCATATCTTCCCTTAGAAAAATATCTTTGGTACAAGAACATTCTAAACATTTTCACCTAGGACGCTTGTTCACCTATCTCAATCTTTGGTGTTGAGCCTTCGCATCTTACTAGTTGCGTAGGGTTGAGGCTAGGGGAAAGCTTCCTCCCAAAAAAAAAAACAAATTAAAGTTCAAAAGAAAATAAAAACTATATATCTCAAGCTAAAATCAAATACAAATTTTTCATTTACACACTTCCATTCGCTACCACTTGTAGACACCTAAACTTCTTAAGAAAGCAAATGCAAAGCATATAGCAAAGACACTAAGAGCTTGCCTTTTGTTTTCTTGAGAGGTCACCATTGTTAAGAGCTAAATCTTCCTATTCTTGCATTCTTTAAGGATCAAACAAAGAAATTTTTGATTGACATTGGAGCTGAATAGGTCCATTCATTATTTTTGGTAATCTAGGAGGGTAGAGATGTTAAAATAGCATGTATATTTTTGATCTCATGTTTTCAAAGTTATAATGTTAGTTTAGATCTTGCTTAGTTCTCTATCTTGATGGTGTTTATGCTTTGTTTTAGCTAAATTGTAGAACTATTTTAGGTGGTAGTTCTTGCTTCATTTGATTTAGCATTAAGCAAAGTATACATGCACACATTTGGCACACCCGGTGGGACTTACTCCATTGTCATTTGCACTTAATTTCAAGTTTTTGTAGTTAAGTTTCATTTTTGGTTACTAACCCTCTTTTACACATGTTGATCTAACTTGTTTTTCTTAACTTGTTTTGTTGAGTTTGCATGTGTTGAGTCTTCCTTGTAGCTATAAAGGAGGCAAATTGCTGTCAAAATTTAATCTTGGTGAGAAAATTTTAAGATTTCATCATGTTTTCATTTTTAGAGATTACTTTTTCATCATTCTACATGCTAGTTTTGTCAATTTCTTGAAAATTTTAAATTCTTGAGCATGTATGTTAATGTTTGATAGTGTTGAGTCTTCTATTCATATATTGATGTGATGGGTTGTTGTCAAAATTGAATCTTGGTTGGAAAAATTTACCCATTTTGCAGATTAAGAGACATTTTTTTGACATTTTTTGAGTGCATGTCAAGTGCATACCCGTGAGCATAAGAGCATATGCGTAACCCATCTTCCGAAGGCCATAAATTTTTCTCCCAAACTCAAAATGACTCCATTTTTTTGCGTTGGAAAGGTATTGAAGTTAAATATGCAATGAAAACATAAATTTGGGATTTATACTTACAGAAATTGTAGGTTTTTCTGTTAGTTTAAAACTGGTCATTTTCTAACATGTCTAATGTTTTGATGAATGTTGTATTTCCATGCTTCCTCGATTTAGACCAAAGTGTGTGTATGCTCTTCTCTTGCACCTTTTGGTGATCTTGAGAATCAAAAACAACTTTGATCTATATCTTTTTAACATTGGGATTAAACTTGGAAATTTGATTATTCATTTTGCTTAAGGGAATGAACCTCTTACAAAGCATTTTGCAATGGTCCTTTGATTTGAAGTTTTCCATTTCTATATAGTTGGGATAAAGTTTGTGTATGCTCTTCTCTTGCACCTTAGAGTGATCTTGAGAATGAAAAGAAACTTTAGTCTTCATTTTATAACATTTGGTAAATTGGAAACTTTATCTTTCACTTTTGGTTTAAGGGAATGAACCTTTTACAAAGCATTTTTCAATAGTCCTTTGATTTGAAGTTTTCCATTTCTATATAGTTGGGATAAAGTTTGTGTATGCTCTTCTCTTGCACCTTAGGGTGATCTTGAGAATAAAAAACAACTTTAGTCTTCATTTTATAACATTTGGTAAATTGGAAACTTCATCTTTCACTTTTGGTTTAGGGGAATAAACATTTATCAAGAATTTTGTATGGTTCATTGACCGAAAAGATTTTCTTTAATTTTTAGTTGGATTATTTGTTATGTATGCTCTTCTCTTGCATCCTTGGATGATCTTGAGAATCAAAAACAATTCGTAATCCTCTTTTAAATAATGTGATTTTCTTGGATAACTACTAATGCTTGAGTGCAGGACTTAAAAATGCTTGTCAAAGAAAGGAGGAATCAAAACGAAATCAAAAATACTAAAAGCGGTTGTTATACAGGTTACCAAAAGGTGTTCAATCAAACCACACCTAATTAAACAAGATAAAAAGAACAACATATTAAAAACATTGTATTGGAGGTTTTGGAAAAGGGTATGTCCTCTCCACTCAATGGAACATAACCCCTTTGGCATAACTCCTTAAGCTACAACAATGGGGGTGGTTCTAGGAACCCCAAAGTAGTTCATGCAAGAGGTAACCTTATAGACAAACGGGAAGTGCTCCGCACTACCTACTTGACTAGTGATTCCTTTGTGAGATAGCGTTACAGGTTTTCCATTGTGGTGACCCCAGTGATAGTACACATAGATGCACTAGTTGCCTACTATTTTGTAAGGGGGTAAAGTAAAGTCGAGATACTCCCAAACTAGTCGGTGTGAATTTTTGGGTAAATCGCGCTTGTGGCAACTTTGTAACACCTAGGGCGAGAGAACCACCTAGGAGAATATACTTTTGCCAGAGCCCACTTTCACCATTTTAAAACAAAGTGTTGAGTTGTGAACCTTCTTTTTGAGAAACATCTGACATATTACTTTCACCTAGTTTTTACTTGCCTTAGGGCGAGGAAAAACTCTTCCAAAGTGAGGCTAGCATTTTTTGTCATTTTTCTTGATTTATTTCCTTCATATTATTTTGACACTTTGTTGATCAAAAGAGGTGTGATTACCTTTGTGTTGCCATTCGATTGTTTCTCTCACTTTTATGTCCGTTTACGCCCATCCATGTTTGTGGTTGGGTTAGTTAAACATCTAAAGTGAGCAGAGGTGTTTTCACGTCATTTGGTAGCCATTGTGATCTTGATACCCACGTCAAGATTGTCATTGTAGTTAGGCGTGGTTCATCACTATGGACATCCATAGAGGAGTTAGCTTATTTGTCTTGTATGATTACAATTTTGATATTTACGTCTTATTTTTGTAAACTCGACATAAATACCTATATTTACGATTACGTTGCACATATTTTTAACTATTCCTATAGCTATAATTTGAGACTTTTAGTTTGGTTCTATTTTTACCTTGATTTCAAAGAGTGCTAGGTGTTACCATTAGTGCATGTTATATCAATAACACCTCGATATCAATACTTCACTTTCTAGAAAAGTGGGTTAACATATCTTGGTGATATTGTTATGTCATTCACGAATTGTAATTAGCACTTTTTGAGATATAGGTCTTAATCAAGTTTGAGCTCGCTCATCGTATATCTTGATTGGTAGATCGCATTGAATTCTTGTTTTTAGTTACATTTTATTCATTTCCTTGAACTTGGCATAAGTGAAAACATCTTGTTGATCATCTTTGCATCACATTTTCATATGGTGTATTTCCTTGTTGATTGGCTTTGTGTTTCACATTTGCATGATTGTTCCTTGTGATTATTCATTCAGAAAACTTATTTTCTAGGAAAATCCCTCTTGATCTCATCGATATTACATCATCACGATGTCTATTTTCCTTAGACCACCTTCAGAAAATCACGCACACATATCAATACTTACGAAATGTCTAGTTGGTTGTCCTTATTCTACAAAAATTTACATGTCACTTCCTTCCCTTTGAAGGAGTTCCATCACACTATCTAGATCTAGAAATTTGTGCTTAAAACAAGTATGAAAAATGACTAACTATCATGCGATTCCCCATACTTACAAAAATACATAACCTAAGTTCAACAATTCAAATCATAGGATACCCATCACAACTAAACCTCGTTTGGTTCTTCGTGTTAGACTCTAGCCCATACCGGTAACTCGTTCCCCACCTTCATCTCATAGTCGATGGTATGATTTGGACACTTCTGATCTAAATTATTATTCGAGTTCCCCCCACTCTTCTTCTAATTCTAATCCAAACATTTCCTCTTCTTCTGAGGATTCCAATCCAAATATTTCCTCTGACTCTTTTGAGGATTCAGATCTAAAATACTATTCGGATTCATCTAATTTAACTCCTAAGTCACCTAATGTGACTCTTATGTCACGGTCCTCCCTTTCTTCGTAGGACCCCTTTTATCAGTCGCCTGAATGACGTATTCTTCCTTTGAAGATACACGCGACTCAAAATCCCTCCAATTAGAAGTATAATACAATTCTTGAGTCGATGTCCTCTCTTTCTTCACACGACCCTTTTCATCATTCATCTAACGTGATACTTGAATCACAACCCTCCCCTTCTTTGCAGGACCTTCTTCATCAATCACCCTCAAGGAATCTTCCTTCTTTGAAGATTCGTGTGACTCAAAGTCCTTCAAAAAAAGCGTCGACTCGACCCATGCGCCGCAACCCATGACTTTGGACTTAATCCTACTATTTTACATACGGCATACCATTGTATAGGTAGGTCCACACCACCTTCTTCTATTCCTGAGAGATCTAGCTACACATCTTCTTCATCTCTCATCTCATCTTCTTCTATCAATCATCATCAAACATCTTCTAAGTCTTCCACACCAAGTGAACCTCTTTCTTCCAATCAACCCCTGGTGGCTGATCAAAAAATCATACCGATTAACCTCTTTTAGAATGAAGAAACAATCAGGACATTTATAGGGGCACATGAAGATATTCCTTTAGAAGACTACGAGAAAGGATTCTCGTTAGACTTCAATGCATCTCGCATATTGTGAGAAAAGGGTTGATTCCTTTTATAGAGAAATAGAGGAAGAACCTTAGGTCATGTAACTTGACCCTCCTCTAATTCTTTCATCTTCACATTCTTCATTATGTGATGAAACCCCTTGGTCTTGCATTGATCCATGGCCTATCTTCTCATCACCCAATAACTGTTTGTCATCTGTCATAATTCCTCAATCACAATCTCTTATGAGGTCAATGCCAAGTAGCCCTTCATCTTCATCTAGTTGTGGGTCACCTTCTAGTAGCCCCCTCCTCTTCTATTTGTGGGACATTTTCGAGTAGTCCACTATCTTCTATTCTTGGGGCATGCCTAACTAGCCCCTTGTCTTCTAGGTATGGATCACCCCGAGTAGTCCATCATCTTCTATTCTTGGGCCACATCCTATTAGTCCATCATCTTACAGCTATGGGTCACATCCTAAGTAGCCCTTCTTCTTCTATTCTTGGGCCACATCCTAGTAGTCCATCATCTTACATCTATGGGTCATGTCCTAGTATCCCTTCTTCTTTCTATTCTTGGGCCACATCCTAAAGAGCCCTTCTTCATTTTCTATCTATGGGTCACGTCTTAGTAGCCGTTATTCTTCTATTCTTGGGCCACATCCTAAAGCATCCCTTCATCATCTTTTATCGTATCTCACCTCGTGGTAACCCTCCTCTTCAATTCTTGGACCATGTCCATTTCATCCATCACATTATTCTTCTACCAAAGATGGTGGCAAGCCCATGGTCATTTCTCGCATCAGTTCTAAACATCCACGTTCAATTTATTCTCCTTCTCGGGATCATAAAAGTCATGCGTTAGCTTATAAGAAACCCAAATAGTTTCTTAATCAAGCTCAGATCAAAACTGCAAAGAGCTCTATAGCTCCCAACAAATCAAAAAATCTCAAAATTCTAAATCAATCACGATTCAAGAATGCACACCAACGTAACCATCAAGTATGGTGTAAAGTGCATAAACCTCTGGATGGGGAATTAAATCTCCGACATACAAAATCCATGTTTCAAAACAAATCACAGTCATTTATTGAGTGTGAAATCAACTCAATCATCAAGATCAGGGATAATATCACTCTCGATAAACAAACGCGCCTAGTCTCCCTTATTAAGGAATTCACAAACATTGTTGTTGGATCTTACCACACAGAGTGACTTTATTAGTCCCAACCTCTTAAAATCTGTCAAAAATCTAAAAATAAAAACAATTCAAAAATATAAAAAACATTGAGAAAACACAACAAAAATCAAAGGTACAAAGATCAAACATTGCAATCAAAGTGTTGTGTACACATGGATATTTATTTCTTCCCTTCCTTTCTATTCTTTTGTAAGTCTTCCTGCCATTTTCATCCCTTTGGTGATATTTTGGTTAGCTTATTCACATGCATTTTGTGACATTTATCTCTATGGTATCTGTTTGACCCTGGTATTTTATCACCTTGGTAAATTAAAGAACGAATGACCTCTTAGAGATCCTATCACATTCAACATCTAATAAAATTGTTGTGAAGAACTTTTGGACATATTTGTTGACACTAGCCAATGTCGTCATCGTAAGCACTTCCACCTCCTTCCATCAAGCCATTAGTGGTTCTTAACCCCTTGGCAAACAAGAGAGCTGAAATAAGTTTTTAGAAAGCAAAAGAATCAAAATCAATCAAAAATCAAAAGCTAAAAGCTACAAAGCAAAAAAAAATTGATATATAACTCTCTCTTGGGGTATTTCCAATAATCTCTATCAGGGGCTATAGACACCTGATTGGCAATAGAACAATGTTGCGATTATAATCAAATACATCTCCGTCGGGGCTATGGACACCTAGCTGGTAGTGAAGCAATGTACAACTATCCTTTCACCATCCATTCACAAAATCGCCTTTCATAATAAATCATTCCTACACATTGGCTAGGGTCTCTTCACTTGTTGTCTATTAAATCTTCACTTCAAGAGGTAATAAACTCCACATGCACACACTAGATCTCTATGACTAAACAAACTTAGTATGTTGCCAAGTGTCTTTTTGGACCTTGTTGAGACTCTCACTCTAGTCCATATCTCGTCTCATGATTTATGCCTTTGGCTAATCACTTCTTCATCACAAGGCTTCTAAGCTACATTCATATCATTCACATCATTCTTCTACTTCGCTCAGAACATCCACGTGTATAAGATTACTTGTTTTCCATGTTTGTGGAAACCTTTGTCCCCTTCCAAAAAAATAATCTTCTCCTCCCTTTCTATCACGTTCTCTTAGGCCAACTTACGCTAGGCAATCCTTGGTTCTTCCCATCATTTCATTGGTTTATGTTCATCATCATGTTGAACCTATCCATAATGGCCTTAGGTCGCATTTCTACCTATGAAGAGTTTACATTTGAATACTCCCACCTTATCATTGGGACATTTTTGCATCTTCACCTTTCTGGTACGCACGTGGCATTATGCCTCAGTACATCCCATCTGTCGTCTGGGGCATCCACACTTCCTTGTCTTCCTGTACATAGTTTCATAAAACTTTTAAAATCAACCAAAACATTCAAATATGTTTCAGAAAACTTCTAAAAATTGAAAATCATCCTACAAAACGTCACTCTTTGGTTCTCACTTGTTCATGTGTGCAACTTGTGGATCATCTTGATCTACCTCCATCAACAAAAGCTAGGATGATTCCTTCATCTGTACTCTAGGGCACAACGAGTTACCTAGTATTGTTTTGTAGTGCACATTTCTTTTCATCAGACCCAAGTGTCCTCCGTTATTCCCCTCACATGTATCCTTGCTTGGGGAACCATCATCAACCCTTGTCATTAATTCACATAGGTCATAATTAAAGCTTGATAATAAAAACATTACATTATGTTTCTCTATTAGTTTATCTTGTTTACTTTCTCGTATTGCATTACATTTTGTATGTTGCATGGAGTTAGGAATCTTTCACTTTCTCATATTGCATTGCATTTTGTATGTTGCATGGGGTTGGTACTTTTAGCAATGGACAATTGTTTGCAGTATGGCTTTTCATGTCATTCTACCTTTGTCGTATGCTTATTTTTTTAATAAGGGCCAATGATGTAGTTCCTATGGAAATATGATGACATCAAATTTGTTCCACATAAACAATGGCTAGAGGCTAAGCTCTTCTCTCCCCTCTTCCTTATTTCTTCTACACCCCCGCTTTTCTTTCTCATCGGGAATCTTGCCTCCTCCCATCCTTCTACCTATATCTCACTTTTTTAATCGTCAATCAACTTCTTTCATCACCTCATCGACACTCGAGGGGGATTTCTCCCTCCTACTTATTTTTATCCTATCCCTTCAAAAAATTATTTCGTCTACTATCTTTGAAGTGACGTCACTTACGCCACCCTAAATTGGTGCAAATGTAGACACCTAAACTTCTTAAGAGAAAAATGCAAAGCATATAGCAAAGAGACTAAGAGCTTGCCTTTTGTTTTCTTGAGAGGTCACCATTGTTAAGAGCTAAAGCTTCCTATTCTTGCATTCTTTAAGGATCAAACAAAGTAATTTTTGATTGCCATTGGAGCTCAATAGGTCCATTCATTCTTGTTGGTAATCTAGGAGAGTAGAGATGTTAAAATAACATAAATAGTTTTGATCTCATGTTTTCAAATTTATAATGTTAGTTTAGATCATGCTTAGTTCTCTATCTTAATGGTGTTTATGCTTTGTTTTAGCTAAATTATAGAACTATTTTAGGTGGTAGTTCTTACTTCATTTGATTTAGCATAGAACTATTTTAGGATGCCTCGATGAAGTATGAGTTGTCCCGAACATAAGATGGGAAATAATGAAAGACCACGTCCCTTACTGCATTTAATAGAAGAAGGCAAAGCCGATCAAGGCTGGACAAGATGGTGTGCAAAAAGGAAACTTGAACTCAAAACCAGTGTCCAGGCCAAAGATAACTACCCTTCTAATACAAAATGCTTGTGAACAACGAATCCTACCGAGGTTCCGGAAACCGGTTTTCACCCAAGGACTTGTCGAAAGTGCCACAATTGCGTGGTTTTCACTAGTGGACGACCTATTTTCTCTTTTTCTTTTTTTGATTTTTTTTTATGTTTTTGTATTTTTTTAATTTTTGTGCCATGTTCAAGCATAGAACTTCTTAAGATGCATGGCATTCATTGGCTCTCGGAGCTCATCACCATTGGGGTGAGCCAATTTGTATGCCCCAAAGTGTCATACTTGCAACTATGACATAGGGCGCTAACCAAAGTGTGGTTCAAACTTCTCTTTCTTTTCTCACTCTAATATGGTGTTGAGAACTCGGCTCTCCTTCATAACTAAATCACCCAACTCAAACTAGCGAGGGATGATTCTCTTGTTGTAGTTGCGAGAGATTATGTGTTGATGTACCTTCAGTGATTAAGAGTGTGAATGCGCCTCTCATCCGGAGCTCTAACTTAGCCAATCTTGCCACTCGATAATCTTCATCCTTATCCAAATAGTCCTCAAGAGAAATTCGCAAGGATGGGAGAAAAATTAGTAGGATGGAGAGATGCCCCCTCAAGTGTTGATGGGGTGATGGAAGAAGCGATCGATGATCGAAAAGGTGAGATATAGGAAGAAGAAGGGAGACGAGGTAGGATGCCTTTAAGTGCTTAGCCCATGCTTCTTACTTGTAGCGTGAGGTTGGGAAAGGAAGGGAATGCCCTTTCTCTCTTATGCCTTATCCTTGGTGATGGGCCCATGTTTCCTACTGGTAGCATGGGGCAAGGTATAGGGGGTATTTGCAAATAAATCAATAAGTTAAAGTAATTTTATCCAATAAATTTTCTTTGAAAGTCTTACAATCCCAAGAAAAATGAATTAGATGTGTAAGCTCAAAAAAAGAGTCAAAACATTAAAACCAAATTATGTCAATCAAGAGGCCATCTTCATATCTAAGTCTAGATAAACTTACAAGAAATCACATTCTAGGCTATGTAGTAAAATGTAAGCAGAGTTGATTCAAAGGATCCCAATTGGATTTATGTCAAAATATTATCTTTCTCTCACCATTTCCATTTCTATCCAAATCATATAATTAATGTCCTTCCTGGCTCTCGAGTTGAGCCCTCACATCTTACTGGTTGTGTGGAGTTAGGGCTAGAGTGAATTCATCTCATCATCATTTCATTATTCATCATATATTTCCAATATAAAAGTGAAGTACCAAATATTACTTGAAAAACTATGGTCTAGCATTACAATGTGTCAGCATAATCATGTCAAAAACAACACTACAAAATATCAAAAAGAAATCATTCTATTAGCATTCATATCCATTGCATACATTCTGAAAATCATACAAAATCAGAAATTATAAACATCTAGAGTACATATGCGAATCAAGCCACAAAGAGAAGTCAACTCTATACAAGGAATAGTTGAACCAAAAATAATCATCTGTATATATCATGGAGTAAATTTTTGTAAAATGCTAACACGCACTAGGCATGGTCAAAATGCTTTCAATGAGACCAAAAAATACAAAAAAAAACATATAAGTGCCTCGTAAAATGGAAACAAAGTAATAATGGCTCAATACCATATAAGTCCCCATGGGATCCCTAAGAAGGCACATGCCTATTGATCATGTTGCGCCTCCGATGACATGAATGTACTGAGTGATGTGTGTCCATGAGTATGACCACTAACTATGGCCTCACTGTGTGAGTGAATCCTCCTCAATGTTGATCTCTCCCTCTTAGCTACCTCATAGCCCACAAATCTGGTCTTCAAATCCATAACCATCTTTGTGGCCTTCCAGAGAGGCGTAAAAACATCATTGTGGCAGCCTACCTACAAAGGCTGCCCCACATCCTCTAGCAACTATGCTCTAGTATTCCCCATGGGAAGTAACAAAGTGTCAATGCAGACCCATCGAATAAGGTCTCGCCAATCTTGAGTGTTTGTTGATAAAAATTAAACAATGGAGAGTTACAACATAAAACAATAAAAAAAAGATACAAATCATAACAACTAACATTTCTAAAATGACAAAGTTGATGAAAGAGTAAATCACATACTCATATCTCTATGCATCCATGTGGGATCAACTAGTAGTGTTGTTGTAGGCACCGGGTGTGCCTTCTCTCCTCCAAACGCTATGCGCTGACCCATGATAGACCCTCATCTCCGGGAAGTGGATCCTCTAATACTAAGGTCTCCATATCGGCATCTTCCTCCTCTCGCTCGACCGTGGATCTCTCAAATGTTTCATGCCACTCCGAATAAATCTCCTTCTCCTCTGTATGTGTTTCCTTGCTTGTCTCAACACCAAAATCGTCATCATATTACCCATCACCAGTCTCCTCTCCATAAGCCTCACCACCTGAATCCTCACTAATCTCATCACCTATCTCCACCTCCATGTTGTGAGCGATCGCAGCCTAAATCTGGAATAAAGGTGCACAATCGAACCAACTACTCATCGTGCACAAACAACATTCCTTACTATGATAGAAACTACGGATTCACTCATCGTCCACCTAGGATCTCCGTTAGAGCCCTTTCGAGCCTCCTTGACACTCCTATATTAGGGTGGCATAGGGGAATCATTTCTTTATATGGAAGACCAAACTTTTAAGGAACATGGTCAAATTGATGAGTCTCTACCTTTCCGTCTGTCAAATACATTTCTAGTAGTGGCAAAAGCTTCCAAAGGTATAGTCATGTCTTATTCCCACACTCATGTCATATCATGGTGGGGAGTGACAACTAAGTCATTAGTTGTCAATGAAGCTACTAGCTTATGCATCCCTCTAAGCCTTGACATCCCTATCCATTTGGTGGCCCCAGCCCCTAGATCCTGTAGTATTATTTCTCTCTAATAGGAGATGATGTTCTCATAAACCCAACTCATCACGAGTGTGAGGTGACTGATATACTGACCCTATAGAAGAACCACTCGGTACAAATCATGGTAAGTGGTCCCTATGATATTTGCTCCCCAAGCCTAAGATTGGCCATATGCCTCTATCTGTGTGATAATAGGAGCCCACCTATACAAAAAAAATATTAACCCCCTTGTCCCCTATCAACCGTGAATCCAAAATACCCATGATGGCCTTGCGGATAGTGGGGATAGGAGTGGTAGCAATAGATTAGACCTTCATACCCTGTTTGGAACCAACTAACACCATGAAATCACCCATATAATTAGCCCACAAGGTCCTCGTGGCTCTAGATCTTATTGTCTCAAGAGTCAGCCTCCTCCCAAGTATCAAAACTCCAAGTATCCAGTACACATCCTCTAAAGTAATGGTCCACTCACCCCTAGCACCCGACAATTGGAAAGCATTTCGATCAACATCCCAAGAAGATGATAAATCATACAATATATCACTAGAGAGAGTAACATGGGACACTCGTACAATCCTCCATATGCCTTCTCTCTGTAATCTATCAACCTCATCCTAAGTTATTTCATGAAGGATCTCTAGGATTCAATCACACTCTAACTCACGACTCCAACGGATGTACTCTTCCTTCTTCTACATCCACCAAAATAGAAAAAGAGAAAGTTAGTGACATTTTCAATAGGAAAGCTCATCAAAAACATTATAAAACACTAAAAATAAAATAAATAATTAATTAGCTAAGTACAAGTATTTTCACATTCTATTCTAAACCGTCGCCTTATGCATGGCGGTGATTTTATGACCACCACCTTTTAGTGGGGCAATTTTGTAACAACCACCTGTCATGGTGGCAATCTTTTAACCATCGCCCTATTTAGGGTGGCAGTCCTGAACAGATCTCACAGACGGTTACGATTATCTTAAAACCTCTTAAAAACACAAAAATTGACCATTTTAGATGAAATAAAATACTTCCCTATGGGCACCCCCTAGAGACTAGTTTAAAACAAGAAATTTTAAAAATGACCCCTCCTAGACAAAGATTTTGACATTTTATATTTTAGGTTTCAAAATAAACAAATGAGAAAAAAATAACCTTAAACTTTGTGGCTCGATCTCTCTCTTGTGGCAGCATGATTGTGATCTCGTAACAGTCATTTCGGTTCTACTCTCATCAAAAATGGTCATGGTTAGTCTAGAGCTCAAAAATCACCAATCGAATATGCGCAAATGAATTGAAAAGTGAGTTTTTTTGATATATATATGTTGTTTTGACCTCATTTTTAGTACATATGTTCACGAGGATGGAGCATTGGCGCAGGTATATTTCTATATCCCAACACAAATGGTAAGTTCTCTTGCCATTTTAATTTAGCATTTATTTTTTGATTTTTTATCTATCTACACTTGAGTTTTATTTTCCTCTTGGAGGTAGCAGGAGTTTTCACAACGATTTTTCAACACATGAGTGAGTCATGTATACCTTCTAACTCCCCATTTCGGGAACACCATACTCAAACTCTACGTTTTACGCCTCTTCATGGCTAAGACACTTCTGCGAGGGGGCAATATGCACGTACCCAAAATTGCACATGCTAAATTATTAGAAAACAATTACAAAAGGTCCGCAATGATGATTCATATCCTTTCAGAAGATGTTAGAGTTCCTAAATCCATTCGTAGTATATATTTGTAGCCTAGAAATCCCTACTTCACCCTTGTAGGATTTTTTTTAGCTTTCCGCTTCATTTTATACATATTTTGACCTTTAGTGTCAAAACCGCCACCCCGCCTAGGTGGTGGTTCAGAATCGCCGCCAAGTCAAGGCGACAATTTTGTGACCACCACCCTAGTCATGGTGGTAGTTCTATGTTCGTCACCTTGTGCATGGCGGAAGTTTTGCGTGATTTGTTAGAAACCTTCATGCATAAATTAGATACACGTGATTTCAGTTAACTTCACTTCCAAGGCATGTTTGTGAACCAAATTAGCTAATTTGAGATTGAACTCATAGTCTTCACTCCCTATTATATTTTTAAATAGAATTAATCAATTTGAAATGCCTCTTTATGTGATGATTTTGCATCCCATTGCTGCCAATTGTGCTTCTTCACTCTACAGCTAACTTTCTATAAATTAATCACTTTTTCAAGTGAAGGGACGAAGAAATTTTGAGTATTCCACTTATTGCAAATATTTTTCCTTTTCTTGCTAGAAATTGCCAAAGACAATCTTTGTTCAATTATGCTTTCATTCTTCCACCTGCATTGCTTCCTAGTCCGCAATTCAATTTTCTACATCGTACACTTCCTTCCTCTTCTTTTGGTGCATTCCCACCTGTTGGACTCATGTGGACAAAGAAATCGAAAGGATAAGCTGAGGGAAGAATATTCACACAACCAGATTTGCCATTGTTCTTGCATATCCAGGTTGGAGGTGTTGTTTGTTTGCTTCATTGATTCAAATTGTCAATTCTGAATTTATCAATTCAAATTCATATCAAATACAATAGAGAAATTGTTTTGTTCTTTCAATTATTAAGCAATCACAGTAGATCAGATCAAATTAGAAATCTTTCTCTTCAATATTTCCAGGGAAGTTGTGGGGAATAATAGCTTCTTTGAAGTTGTGATTTATTCTCTACCTCTGAGGTAGGATTGAGAGTTCTTCTTAGGAAGGATTCAATTAATTCATTGTTTTAGGATTAGATTAACACCATTTGCATAAGCGATTAGCTACACTGGTTAATTGTTTGTATTAGATTAGAAGTTTGTTCAAAATATCAGAAAAGATCAAAAACATTTAATTTCACTAGATTAGTTACTTATTGTGGAAAATACCAAAAACATAGTTTAGATTTACTTTGCTTACATTATTTTCTTTGTTAGATCAATTCAATAGTTTCATGCATGAAAATTACAGGACCTAGAGAACCTAGAGATTTTGTATTCGAACCGATAGTGCCTCAACCAAATTTAGCAGTACCATTAGTAGACATTGACCAAGGTCTTAGGTTCAACATTTTCAAGACAACTAGAGACATACAAAGAATCAACCGACAACTAGATGCATTAAACATTGAAGATGATAAAGTGTTTGAGTTTTGGTCAAATCAGCCCAATTACAGATTTCCTTGAGCATTTACATGACCATTAAGGGTCCAGAACAAGAACGAACCTACGAAGTGACCCAAGGGTGCCACAACCAAATTTCCCCAAATCAAATATAGCCATTGACATAGGACTCCATCTCCTTGTACTTACAACATTGGATTGACACGTCGAGAAAATTTAATAGCTTAACGTATTGAACATTGCAAAAATAAGGCTTACGACTATTGGACCACTCTTGTGTGTAGATTACAGAACCCCCTTGGGCATAGATGTTAGATCATACCACATTACCATAAATTGACCATGACTAGAAAGAATTTATGGTTATGATCCAACATTTCTCCTACTAAACGGAACCGAGAACCAATTGGATGTAAACACCAGATTGAGAGCATTAGTCTTATTAAACTCTCCATTACCACCAGATATCATTAGGCAATTGAACATCCTAAACAAAGAATCTCATCGAGCCATCTCATTTTGTAGTGAACCGATCAATCATACATAGAGCTAAATGGAATCACGTCTCTAACTCTTTCTTATTCCATGACCTTGTGCTGGACATGATTTACGACAAACCTTTTGGTTTCCCACAAATTCCAAAACTAATAGATAGGATATCCTCAGAGCTCGATATTCATTGGATCCTTCACGTTTCCATCCTTTTTGATTTCTCCATCTAATCTACCAAAGTTAGAGAGGCCTTCAATGTACTCAATGAGTATATTCCATCATCACCCGATCGAGACGTTGTATTGCCTTGATAACCTATTCGAACACATTCGTCCACTACCACATTCGCTACCATTTAGCCAACCATTATTTCGACATCAGTTGTCTCGGCATGAACTCGGGAGTCATGTACGGTTGAAGGTCACATGATGATTTTCATCCAAACAAATTGGTGAACCTAACATGAATTGCTAGTCTCTTTTCCTATCCCCTTTCCTCATTTGTCTTCCTCTCTCCCATTATTTTGTGAGTATTTATATACCCCCCAAATATGTCGAGATATGACAGATGTGGCCGATCCATTTTAGGTCTTGAGGCATATAACTATAAGATGGGTAGACAATAATTGTTACCCTTGCTTTCTACATGGCTAGACAACTATTCGATCGCCCATCTTCATACTCTTCCTCCTCATGGTACCAATGTTGGTTACTCAGTAAGGATCGTAGAAATTTGATTAAATGACATAAACCCAACAACATAAAATCTCAATTTCTAACAACATGAATTTTACCGAAGAGACAGGTTCATCTCCTCGGGTTTTGTTCAGACAAACCATTAGCATGCATTCTCACCAACTCCCACATTTATATTAGGAGTATTTAGCGCATTACGAGAGAAGTGAAAAATGCTTCAAAAATATGATTCAACCTTTTGATAAGCTACAAGGACATGTCCATGTATTTCTTCAAAAAAATAACACTACCCCTCCTATAACAGAAAATGTTGTTAATGGGTTGTGGCTAAAAAATGAACAATTTATAGCAGATATCCCATCCCTTAACAACCTGTGAAGGCTCAACAACATACGCCAAAAGAAAAATCACTTCATATATTGGGAATCCATCTCGCATTCGTAGAAAGGGACAAGGAGTTGGAAATTTCCCAAAATACTCAGACTTCATATACTGGGAAAGGAAAGATTCCTTTGTACCTGTAGAACTATGGCCAAGTGCTTACTTCACCAAATCCTCTAGTTTACATGGGAAATCAAAGCCATGGGGATTTTCTAACCGGGTCGAGCACCTTGGGCATGTCCCCCCACTCTACATATGGATACCCACCACAAGTACTAGCCGGAAGTACATTATCAAATGCCATGTCATCCGGAAATACATCCTTCCCTATCTTTGTGCCTCAACAACCATATAAAAATAATCCTCCCCCTTACATGTACATGTATTCTATGTCACCACAAGGAGACATGTATGCTTACCAGTGATCATATGGTCAGCCACTGGGGATCCCTTATGCCCCAACAAATGCATATGCTACACCATTTCAGCAAAAATTCCACCTACACTTCCCCAACAAATTCCATCAATGGTTGAGTCTTGCATGCAGAGGAACCTACTCAGAATATCGAAAATAGCCTCTTGAATTCTCTATACAAAATATCATGCTCCCAAGACCTCGGCAAACCTTCAAAAATTTAAAGGGGGAGGAGATGCTACCATGCACATCAAGGCATATGCAAATATTTTTGAGATTTGCTCCCATGGGATGTGGTCATTGCAAAAATATTCCCTAAGATGTTAAAAGGTATTGCTCTTGAATGGTATTACATAATACCAGAGGCTTTGATACATTATTCAAGAAACTCGTGTCAGAGTTTATTAAATATTTTAACATGAACAAAATTTTGAGAACAGGAATCAGATAATTCCTCCATATCAAACAAGATCACAATGAGTCCACTGTACATTTCATAAAAATATGATGAAAGTTCTTTACTCCTTAGGAAGTGCTCCTAACATGGATAAAATTCAGCTCTGTGACTTGTTCCTTCATTCTCTCAGTCGAGAAACAAAGTAAGATTTCTAGAAGTTCCCAATTAGGAGCTATGAATAGGTGTTAGAAGGTGCTCTCCGAATAGACCAAGAAACAATAGAAAGTGGTCGCAAGACTTATGACTCTAATGGGAGGATAATCACTCCTAATCAGGGTAATTCAAACTTCCCTAATAACACAAACAACAATCAGGGACCAAAGGATCTCAACTAAAATCATGGAGCTATAATTGATGGTGTTACCAATCAGGCTAAGAAACCAAACATTGTTAACACCCTCAATCCAAATGTAACTAACAACAACAAAGTAAATGGTAATAAAAAAAGAGATAACAATTTTGTGCCTAAGTTCAATGTTTTAGATGTCAACTATCATCAACAAAAACAACAACATAAACAAGTTCAACAAGTGCACACCCAAGGACCTCATCAATAACTAGGTGGGTACCTAAACGAGGGTAAAAATCAAGGGAAATGGGCTCCAAACTTAAATTATAACAATCAGTAGTTGAATAACAATTGAAATTTTGGACCACAATAGAATAGAAACCAAAGACCTCGAGATTACGACCCCGAATTATATTTGTGTTTTCATATAGTCGAGGGCATGATTTTAAAAGTTGATAGGATTGTAATAATATTTTACAACATCTACCCGAAGACTAAATATGACTTTTCATTGACATGTTGTTGGAAAATAACTATAAGATGGGTAGACAATAATTGTTACCCTTACTTTCTACATGGGCATACAACTATTTGGCCATCCAAATGTATACTCTTCCTCCTCACATGACTAGTGTTGGTTCCTTAGTAAGGATCATGGAAATTGATCAAATTACACAAACCCAACAACATAAACTCTCAATCTCTAACAACATGAATTTTATCGGAGAGACAGTTCATCTATTGGGGTTTTGTTCAAACAACCAATTAGCATGTATTCTCACCGAAGCCCATATTTAGACAAGGAGTGTTTAGGGCGTTATGCAAGAAGTGAATAATGCATCAAAAAATATGAGTCAACCTTTTGATAGGCCACAAGGACATGTCAATTTATTGCTTCAAAAAAATAACACTACCCCTCCTACAATGGAAAATGTTGCTAATGGGTAGTGGCTAAAAAATGAATAACTTATAGCAGGATATCCCATCCCTTAATAACCTTTGAAGGCTCAAAAACGTATGTAAAAAAAAACATCACTCCATAGACTCGGGAAGTCATCTCGACATTGGTAGAAAGCGCCAACGAGTTGGAAATTTCCCAAAAATATCAAACTTCATATATTGGGAAAGGAAAGATTCCTTTCTACCTGTAGAATTATGGCCAAGTGCCTACTTCACCAAATCCTCCCATTCACACGGGTACTCCAAGCCATGGGGATCTACTTATTGGGTCGGGCACCTTGGGCATGTCCCCCATGCTACATATGGATACCCACCACAAGTAATAGTCGGAAGTGCATTATCAAATGCCATGTCATCTGGAAACACATCATTCCCTGGCTTTTTGCCTTAATATCCATATCAAAATAATCCCCTCCCTTACATGCACATGTATTCTAAGTCACCATAGGGGGACATGTATGCTTACCAAGCTCATATGGTCAACCATAGGGGATCCCTTATGCCCCAACAAATGTATATGCTGCACCATTTGAACAACCAATTCCACCTACACTTCCCCAACAAATGCCATCAATGGTTGAGTCTTCTTACGCAGTAGGAACCTAAGAATATCTAAAAGAGCCTCTTGACTTCTCTATATAGAATTTCATGCTCCCAAGACCTCTGCTAGACCTTCCAAAATTTAAAGGGGAAGGAGATCCTAACGTGCACATCAAGGCATACGCAACTACCATTTGAGAGTTGCTCCCATGGGATGTGGTCATTGCAAAAATATTCCCTAAGACATTAGAAGGTATTGCTCTTGACTGGTATTACAGAATACCAGAGGCTTTGATACATTATTTCAAGAAACTCATGTTAGAGTTTATTAAATATTTTGACATGAATTTTTTTTTGAGAACATGAATTAGATAATTCTTCAATATCAAATAAGAGGACAACGAGTCCACCACACATTTCATAAAAAGATGGTAAAAAGTTCTTTACTCCTTAGCAAGTGCTCCTAACATGGATAAAATGGAGCTCTGTGACTTGTTCCTTCATTCTCTTAACCAAGAAACAAAGGAGGAGGTCTAGAAGTTCCCAATTAAGAGCTATGAAGAGGTGTTAGAGGGATCTCTCCGAATATACCAAGCAGAAATATAAAGTGGTTGCAAGACTTATGACTCTAATGGGAGGATAATCACTCATAATCATGGTAATTAAAACTTCCCTAATAACACAAACAACAATCGGGGACCAAATGTTCTCAACTAAAATCGTGGAGCTGACTAATGGTGTTACCAATCGTGCCAAGAAACCAAAGATTGTTAACACCCCAATCCAAATGTAACTAACAACAACAAAGTAAATGGGAATAAAAAAGAGATAACAATTTTTCACCGACGTTTAATGTTGTGGATGTAAACTATCATCAACAAAAACAACAACAACAACAACAAAAACAAGTTCAACAAGTGCAGGCCCAAGTCCTAGTCAATACCTAGGTAGGTACCCAAACCGGGCAAAATTAGGGGCAATGGGCTCCAAACTTCAATTATAACAATCAGTAGTTGAATAACAATTGAAACTTTGGACCATAACAGAATACAAACCAGATTCCTTGAAATCATGACCCCGACTTATATTTTTGTTTTCATATAGTCTGAGGGCATGATGTCATAACTTGACAGATTGTAATAATTTTTTACAACATCTACCGAAGACTAAAGACGACTTTTCATTGACATTGATGGGTGTCATTATTACCTTCATGTAATCAACTTCTTGTTGATGTCATATTCAAACTAGGGGTGTGTCTAAATCTATATGCAACAAGAGTAATCCTATTGATCTAGTAGTTGATTGTAGTTATTTTTGTATTTTCTAGGGGATCTTTTCAATGTCTTAAGGACTTCTTGGTAAAAACCTTATTTAAATCATACTATGAAAACTTTTTTGAAAGGAAACAACATTGAAAGTTTTCTTGAGGGAAACACACTTTGCAGAATGGAAATAAACACAATTGCTTCTAGAAATAAACACACTTGCTTTTGGAAATAAACACACACAAATTAGAATGGTTAAAAATGATTTCAAGAAATATAAGAATGTATCTAGACACTGTAGGAAAAAGTATACAACAAGAGTTTAACTATAAGAATTAAAAGCGATACAAAATTAATAGATGTAAAATATTTTCTTAGGAAATATAAATACCAACTTAGAATCATGATTCAACAACGTAGAATTCTCTCAAATAGGAATGGCTATTTATTGATAAAACATTTGGTATTACAAAATGTACTGGATCTATGTACTTATTCTATATCTATCTTCTTTGTTCTATCTATATTTCCTATCCTTATTATCCCTTTAACTTTTGCAGTCTGCTTATATATTCATTTACAATCATAGTTGTCTCTAAAATTCTGATGAAATTGAATCATGCCTAGAATAGATGCTGAATTTGATTATGGCTTATCAGGCAGTTGTAAGATAACTATCACTGGATCTGAATTCAGAAATCTTCTCATGCTTTCTTGATTGAAAGGGTCGTTGATGTAAAATCTCTAGATGTGGTTAGAATAGATAAACTTCCATCGTTTCAAGATTTCAGAGAAGTTACAGAACCATAGGAAATCATTAAGGATCAAAACCGTGAGAGTATGAGAGCTATACCCAGGAGTTCCGAAACTAAGTCCAAAAATTCTAGAACTAAATATTGGAGTTTCAGAACTAAGTCCGAAAGTTTTGTAACTAAAGGATGACAATGTAATGGAGTTATGTAACTAACTTGGAAGTTTTGGAACTAAGCTGTGGTGGAACAGATGCTACCGATAACATATTGAACGCTATATACTTCATTTCTTTGAGTGATTAGACCTGCTTTATTACAAAATTGAATTTCAAACACACACTTCATCATGAATTTCAAAGCTTTTAAACATTAGAATCACAATCAATCAAAATACAAAAATTACATCCTAACTCATATCAAATCAAATAAAAGTCACAAAATGCAATCAAACTTAATAAAAAGGAGAGTAAGATGAGATCATATTTTATACATTAATCGGGCATATTCTGGCCTCATCATTTCCCCCAAACTTACTTGTTTGTAAGTCCCTTTACAAACTTCATTCTTCAAATGTGGGTTTATATATTCTTCATTCCATTTGATTGCTCGGATCAAATGACTCGAAAGCTGGATCTTCTAATGCTTAAACTTAGAGGTACTATACCCCGATCCTACTTCTATTTTCCTCTCCCATTCTTCAAATTCAGTAGGATCTTGAGGTTCTCTATTTTTCCAAGGAGACATGGGAGTGAGAAGTAGACGGGGCCTTGTTCGCATTCCCATCCACGTTTTCCTGTATGTCTCATTAATTTGAGGAATTATTGTGTATAACACTTTTGCTCTTTCTAAAGCGCATATCAGATTTGTAGGGGATATTACTTCCCTTCTTCTCAAGGAAATAGTAAGAATTTCCCACCTTTTTAGCATCCGTCATAAATATCTTCAAACTTTTCTTCCTCATAGGTGGTAAAGGTATCAATATTGTTTTATAATTTGGAAAAATAATGTGTCTTGAATCGTTCAATAAAGGCAAGAGTTCTAAAATGTATGAGGAGGGCATAAGGTTTACCATAGTGAGATTTCATGTAGAGAGACCGGTTGAGCCACTTTAAATAAAAATTAGATTTCCTTTCCTTCCATGCAATTTTGTTTTGCGAGAATAGAGACAATTGACTTTGGTGACTTTTCCCCACATATAAATTGATCATAAATCCTATGTTTTTCTCTAGCATAAAATTGGAAAGATAGAATTAAATAGAATATTTTTATTCTCGGGATTGGATAAAGATTAAGCTACATCATGAATTCAGATTCATCTTTTAATTCATCTAGAATTCCACACGCAATCCTTGACAACTCCCGGTGAATGAACTGCTCTTCTAAAAATACACTATATCCAGTAGAGGGCCTCCGTAGAAAAGAAAATTTTCACTCATAATGTAGGTGATATGAATTTTTGCAAGACATTTATATTTCTTTCCTTCTTCCTTATAAAAATAAACAAACACAACTTAGAATGCTTAAAAATGATTGCAAGAAATATAAGAATCTATCTATACACTTGCAGGAACAAGTATACAACAAAGTTTAACTAGAAGAATCAAAGGTGATACAAAATTAACAGATCTAAACTATTTGCTTAGGAAATATAAATACCAAATAGACAAATATCTTGGTCCTTGGGGGAGTGGGTCCTTGCTCCTCCTTGAATCAAGATTTAACAACTTAGAATTATTTCAAACAAGAATGGCTATTTATTGATAAAACATTTGGTATTACAAAATGTACTGGATCTGTGTAATTATTCTATATCTATCTTCTATGTTATATCTCTATTTCCTATCCTTATTATCCCTTTATATACCGTAGGTCTACTTATAAATACATTCACAATCCTAGCTATCTCTACGATTATGATGAAATCGAATCATGCCCAAAATAGATGCTGAGTTGGATTTTGGCTGATCAGACAGTTGTAAGATAACTATCCCTGGATCTGTGTTCAGATATCTTCTCATCCTTTCCTTATTGAAAGGGTAGTTTATGTAAAATATATGGATGTGGTTAGAAAATATAAACTTCCATCAGTTCCGAAACTCCAGAGAAGTTCTAGAACCATAGGAAATCGTTAAGGATAAAAAATGAGAGAGTTCCGGAGCTATACCTAGGAGTTCCAGAACTAAGACCAAAAATTATGGAACTAAATACTGGAGTTCTAGAACTAAGTCTGAAAGTTTTGGAACTAGATGATGATTTTGTAATGGATTTCTGGAACTAGATTGGAAGTTTCAGAACTAAGTTGTGTTGGAATGGATGCTACCGAAAACATATTAAACGCTACATACTTCATTTCTTTGAGTGATTACAAAAATGAACATCTTGAGTGTTCATTTCATTGATTGATTACAAAACTGAATTTCAAACACACACTTCGTTAGGAATTTCATATCTTTTAAGCATTAGAATCACAATCAATAAAAAGAAAGGCAATTACATCCTAACTCATATCAGATCAAATAAAAGTGAAAAATTCAATCAAACTTAATGAAAAGGAGACTAAGATGAGATAATATTTTATACATTAATCGGGCATATTCTGGCCTCATCAAACATGTTTTTGGAAAATTAGACTATGCCTAATCAAAACGCTAGCATGGGACTAGTGTCCCCTCAAAATATTCTACTTAGGATATTTAACAATCCTCTCCCAAATCGACCCAATAATAGTAAGCTAGACCCCAACAGATCAAACAAGGGTATTATGGTGGGAACCAATGACCAAGAAGCTTTGAATTTGTCAAACCCATCAGTTACACCCCCGTTTGATGGTCATCAACAAACTAATATAGTGGGCCTTGTAGAGCTAGATATTGAGCCTAAGATAAACATGACAACTAGAATGAAAGACTATTCTTCACATATTATCCCAATCTACCTGACTATATCAGATGACATTCATGAGACACTGGGAAAACTAGTATGAGCTTATGAATTGGTCACTGACATAATAAATACCTTCTCTCACATTTCCTTCTTATATCCATTAAAGAATTCCCCTTCTCACATAGCCTCCTTATTAGAATCCTTGGGTCTTGGGAATTTTATTAATGTTACCCTCTTCGAGAAACAAAGATAAACCATATATAATTTGTTGTCTATCATCCATGGCAACTGAAACAAAATTCATATTTTTATTTGACATTAGTAAGATGCCCATAGATGTTGAAATAGATCGTAGAGGTGATTTGACCATGTTATTACAGTGCGGATCTATAATAACTATATAAAGCATGCAATGATTGATGATGGGGCAGCGGTAAACATAGTCCCCTTCTATTTCCTTAGTAAATTAGGTTACAGTGAAACCAATTTTTCCTCAACATGAAACACGCTAAGAGGATATGAAAACCTCAAAGCAACTTCAATTGGAACTATAGTGTTTCCAAAGAACCCTTAGACCTAAGATAGTTCTAACTGAATTTAATATTACAAATCTGGAAACCAACTATAATATGATCCTCGACCATCCTCATATTCATCGCATGAAGGTGATTGCCTCCAGCTTTTTTCAAGCAATAAAATTTCTAAATTCAAACAATTTCTTCGTGGAACAGGGTGACCCGAGAACCACTCGACATACATATAGATAATATAAAGAACAAGTCAAGGGTTATTTATAAGTTTGAGATTCCTATCAATCGGTTAAAAATCCTACTAGCTCAACACTAGAATAAAATTTGGTTCCCACAACGGAACTAGAAACTACGGGTTTGATTGAAGGAGTTCCCACTGTAAAGGATGAAATTGTAATTATTGAGATAGTGTCAACAGGAATGACAAAAAATATAGTTGAGTTGTTGGAGAATGACCTACCCCTTCTCCTTCCATTTGATTCCATGGGCATAGGACATGCTTTGGGACTCAGCTCTCTCCCTGCCGATGAAGTATGCATGGTAGAGGTATCTAACGTGAAGGATGATGATGCCAAATACTTTATATCACTGTTAATATTCTAAAGATACTATTGGAATTTAAATTATGACAGAGAAAAGTGTCACTTTGGTCTTTCAAGGGACATGATTCTTACCTCTCCTTAAGGGAAGGTCATACCTTTCTCTTTTAAGCTGAAATTTGAATGTATTTATAATGGAGAATAATACAAGGGTCTCCTTCTTGGTCTCATTGTATCCAAAAGGATGGGTTTTCATAACATTAGGGTGCTAGGGGATTCAAAACTAGTCGCAAATCAAGTATCTGAAGTATATGAGACTAGGGTTGAACACCTACAACTCTATAAGACCGTTGTCTTGGAATTAAGTAAGGATTTTTATTTCATTTCAATTGAAGCTATACCTCAAGAGAAAAATATCTTAGCTGATTCTATTACAACTTCTACTTCTTGCTTCACTCCAAGAAAGGAGTTAGAAGATACAAGATTTACGGTTTTAGTTCGCGTTGAACCTTTGGTTCGTAAAATGCCAACAACTTGAATTATGACATAAGTAGAATATGAGAATGAGCTTATTACCCTAGACTATGATGAAAATGATGAAACAATCCTAGGGTACTTAAATGCCTACATGGACTTGCATCCCGCTCACCATAAGATCTGCTTTTATGTCATCCCACACTCTTCTTCCTAATTTGGAAATCCCACAATGGAACCTTCCTCTGTGGAAGTTCTTGAGGTGTATAAGGTATAAGAAGAGTGGTAATTAGAGCTACCTCTAGTCCCACCTGAATTTTAAGAGGGTAACGCCTCTTTAATTGAAAGAACAATTGATGTAAACATTAGGACAGAGGAGAAACAATTTTTTTAACATAGGATCTTCTCTAAATCCAGAGGAAATATAGATACATGGGTGAATTATCAAATAATATTCAAAATATTTTGCATTTAGCTACAAGGAAATCATAGGAATTGCTCCTCACGTTGCAATTCATAATCTCAAATCACTTAACACGAGGCTAAGCCTATTAAGTAGAAATCAAGGCCCATGAAGCCAAACGTAGCTCTCATGGTAAAAGAGGAAGTAATGAAACCCTACACATGGAATTCATCAAACCAGTTGACTACTTATGGTGGGTATGTAACATCATCCCCATTCTCAAGAAGAACATAAAGATCTCGTATTTGCATTGAATTTCGAGATATTAACAATGCGTGTCCTAAGGAAAATTTCCCAACGCCATCCATTGATGTTAATATAGACTATGTTATGGAAACTTATGCACCCGATTCTACTTCTAGATTCCAATGACTCGCACAAATGCTTATAATTTGATTTGTTTTGTGTCGCTAGGATTCACACTTATTTGTTTTTAATCACCTTTATGTCACACTTTGATCGTCGAGGGTTCTTATAACCTACAAAAAAATTATATCTACTTGCACAAGCTCTATAAGAGGTGATGAGGAATGTGAGGTGTGGTTAATCATTCCCCCTATAAAAAAATTTTCACTTATACTTCAAAATCTAAACACACAATCTCATTAGGCACACACATCAAAGTATATATTCTTCTCAATGAAATAAACTCAATGCAAGGATCACAAGATAAAATCAAAACCACTTATATTGATGCTCAAATCAGATCAACACACTTCTATTTATATTCAAATCATATTACAATGAATAATGTCTTCAACAATGATCAACAAGATACAATCATGAGCTCTCAAGACAATCATTGTTGTTGCGTGAATACATATGAAGATATAAAACTTTGGAAATGTCTTCAAATCAATATTAGATCTGTAAAATGATTCAGAAACATGAAAATAACATCAATATTATATGAATATAGGATCCAAGAACAAGTCTCCAAATATGCCCTCCTTCTTCAAGTCGCTCTCAAAGAAACATCGCCATCTTTGTTTTTCTCAATTCCTCCTTATGGAGACTAGAACCAAATACAATCATACAATGAAATTCCATGGGTTTTGGTCTAGGACCAACAGGTTTTTATTTTCAGTAAAAGGTTCTTCAAAAGAAGGTACAAGGGATTCCAAAATATTAACACAATTGTACCCAAAACATCATATTAATAACCTCTCCTTGATTCAAATTAAAAAGATGTCAGTTTCCCTCCACTTGCATGACTAAAATAGATTTAAAAAACCCATAAGAATCACTATAACATTCAAAATATAACTATATAAGTCGGCCTAGGAAAAAGCACTCCATTTATGCAATAAAAATCCCAAAAACCCTTGTATTGGAATGACAAAAATCCCCTCATTCCAAAACCATGCTTATTCATGACACAAAAACCACCATGCATTATTAAAATAACATTTAACATCCATACATGGTCACAATTTATCTCAACCAATGAAATTATTTTGTTTAATGGGCCCAGTGTTCTTTGTACTTCTAAAAATTGTTGTTTCCTACACCCTTTAGGACCCTGGAAACTTCATTATGTCATCAAATAACTTCCAATAAACAAAAAAATTCCATCTAGATACTTTATGTAAATTACATCACATGTATAACACTTCTAATCAAGTTATAAGCCTTGAAACAATTACCTTCTCAAACCACAACCACTTTTGTCTTCACCAAATCAACCTACCAAAAAGGTAGTTTCCAAATCTTACCTCATAATAAAATTTATATAAAAATTAAAGACCTCTAAATGGATCACATGGATTCACTATTCATCTCTTTTCAAATTACATGTTCTAATAAGTATCACCTAATTAATATAATCCTTAAAACCGGTCAAATATTTCATAAAAACACATTTTGTCCTATAATGGCAAAAACCTTCCTATAAAAAAATGACCTAGAAATGATATCAAATCTCATCATCATGAGAAAAAAATTAAATAAATCTAACTCAATATTAATCCTCTTTCCAACACATTTTTAATCATTTCAAAGTTCCATATGTAGCTCTAGATATGACCATTTTATTGAACACTTCTTTTTAAGGTTTTTAAATTACCCTTTGACTACTTAACCTAAATGGACATCATTTGACCACGTACCTACATGAAAATTTCTTTAAACTGATTTTTACATTAATATAAACTCACATAATATCCATAACATCAATTTATCATGGTACTCCTTTCAACAACCTTGTCCCGAGAATAATCTTCTTCGAAACTAACCTCTTTGAGTGGGGCCCACTCATCACCATGACATCTACTATGAATTAATGGAAATATAAAATATTCCTCTACATCACCCCATCATTAATTTTTATTAATCAATCAAAATTTGGTCACTATACCTCTTCTTCTATAAACTACTCATAGCTATAACTCGGGTTTTAGACCACTTTATCTCCTTAACATTCGTTCAAAAAAACGTGATGATGAAATGACATAATTATTTTTTAAAACCTTCTATACTCACCATAAAACATCCTTGCAAGGAACAAGGTCCCATGGAAATCACACACTTTGGGGTGAGCATCGAAGTCTCAACTTGAGCTAGATTTGCACCAAATTTTGACCCTGTCTCACAAAAACTGACATAAATTGCAAAATACACATCATGGTAACATTAAAGTTTCCTCAAATAACCATGACATTGACACTAACTTATAAAATCATCATAATTTCATCAACATACCTAAAAATCTCTAGACACTGAGATTTGTATAGAAACGCCTTAAGGTTTCTCACTATAGAAGTTAGGGTCAACTAAAAGAATGCTATAACTCATCATAAAATCATTTGAAATTAGTGAAACATACCTTATATACCATTATACACCTGAAAACATTCATCCATGAGATCATGTAGCTCCAAAACGCAATATCACATATCCTAACTACCATACTTGCTTCAAATAAGCACCTGTAACATAGCTAATCACCTATATATGCATCATGAAACTATTGTGAGTTCCCAAGAACTCTCAAGACATTCTATCCATCATTCAAAAATTCTTCTCAATTATCCAAGAAACTAATTCCACCAAGCAACATCATCTACGCACCTAAATGGGCTTCCAAGAGCAAGAAATCCTCATTGAATCTCATTGTATCACTATGAGCACATCTGAACCACCATGTCCACATCATGCACAACATAATATGACCCTACTCCATCATCAAATTTTTCACTAATGTTGTTTTTCATCAATGACAAGACCAATTTGACCACATGTGAATAATATCCCCCTTTGTCATTGATGGAAAACTACCTAAAATTCTCCCCTTTTACATTAATGACAAAGGAATACCTATAACATAATATTATTCACTTACCTCAGCTTTATAGCATTGTGTTTTTGTTGGAAGCATCAAGAAAAGATCTCAAAAAGTTCAATAGCTTGAAATTTTCATTCAGATCTGATTATTTCCTTGATTTCAAGCATGCAACCACCATGCCCCCTTGGACCGAACATATACATCATCTATACATATCAATAAATTATGGGTAAGGCATCATCATACCTTTTTAGAGCCAAGATATAATATACTGACCTCTAGACATGCAAAATTTGCTATTTTTCTTCTCAACCTTTCTTTAACCTTTAAAAACCACTTTGTAGTTGAGCACTAACTAAACCATATAATTTTTCATCATGTAAACAATCTCATGAACAAGCATAAAAATATACCTTTCCTTTTTTTATCATACACATTATTTACTAGGCATACAATTAACTTCAGAAAGCACATTTTTTCTCTTTATACCATTCTTAAGATTAAGAGTCCTAAACAGACATCTTAGTGCAATAAGGACTAGTTTTGATGATCTCCCAAGATTCATGAAACACATGATTCAAGAAAATATCACTCCCCTGGGCTTAAGACCAATGTATCTAGCTCAAAATCACAAATTCAAATGACTCACCTTTTATTACGGAAAGAAAATCACCTTGACAACATTTTCTAGGTCTCAAACCATTTCTCTATCTTAACACTTATATTTGGTTGAGATATTACATTTGACAAAAAACCAAAGTCAACTCAACCTAGGAGAAAAAACTTACAACATACCTTGGTTTCCTTGGATTCATCATTTTCACCTTTTAGAATGGTCATTAAAAATCCTCTTGTCATGAAGAGACTTTACACACCTATAGGAGCATCATTTTTACTTGTAGCAACATTACAGTACTAATCTTTAAGCTATCAACTTACCAAGCCAGTTCATAAAACCAAGCTTTAACAAGTCTTGAGAGTAAATTTCCTTCACAATAACTCACTTGTAGTGCCTTGAAGGATCACATATAGATAATTAAACTTCCCTTGGTGCAAATAATCACTTCATACTTGAGCAATTTGAGAGAATTGTAACACTATGAATAACTTTCGAGATCTTAATTACATAGTGTTGACCTAATCATGATTTAAGGAACCAAATCCTTTTCTTATACTTAATCCCATGCCTTTAATAAACTTAGGAAGAAATGTAGACACAAAGATATGCTCAAAGAAACCACCATTGTATCATTTTGAGCACATACAAGCTTATGAAAACAATGATGATCTACCTTTGCATATGTTGTACTGTAGTATAACACTCTCACCGCCACATAATTTCTACTACACTTCTTCACTTGATAATTTTCATCAAATGAAATGATGACTGAGGAAAAATAATTTCATACTCAAAATCATACTCTGATATACCTTTTTTCTACTCAAGCCTTGAAGTGGACTAAAAAGATAAATACCCTACAAGTTAGTCTCAAACCAAAACAATTCATTTCTTACTTTATACCATATGCTCATATCCCATACCTCGATATCATCTTCACCAATTCATAACCATATATTGAGATGTGAATACAACAAGAATGTTGTATACATTTTACATACCTTAAAATACACCATCTTCTACCCTTGAGTAAAATTAGAACATGTAAGAAGTACATTTTTTCTCGAAAACATGACTCACGAACCAAACACGAATTTATCACATCCGAGATGGTCAATATAGACATCTTTTTAGATGAATGTACTTTCCTCTTGAGACTTTAGATCATCAACAGTAGATTAAATTTCTCTTTAGTCCTGTAGATGCTCTTATAGACATCATCCCTTCATTTTATCATCAATGTCTTGTCACGAGTCTTCTAGCATTGGATATATTGAAGAGTGCACTTAATTTTCAAATAACACATCTTCACAGAGAATTGCGTACCTGACCTGGAAACAATTTTTCCATATCATCTATACCATAATATCTTGCACCATGTTCTTAAACCCAACAAACCTATTTTTCAAGTTACATCTTCACAAATTAGGCCTTCTTGCCACCCACACTGTCACCCTAAGTACTCTCAAGAATTCCCATGAATTTAGACATGATCATGCCTTAAAACATCTTATATCATGTATATCTTAATGTCTAGATGATATGATAAAACTTTTATCCCTAGACATCATCATTTGGACCTTTAAAACCTACTTTCCATCTATCTGCTAAAAATAATGTGAAAACATAGTCTTGGGAAGAGAAGTTATCAAAATTCACAAATTTTCTCTTGTGACCTCAAAGATTCATCATCAATTGTATCATATCATTTCTCAAACTTCTGAGCACATATTGAATTTCTTTGAAGGCAAGTATGGGATTTTATACCAGAAACCACCCTTTATTGCATTATCAACATTCAAGAACACTTGTACACATCATACCCTTCACAATATCTTTTAACCAAATAAACTTTCTTGATGACATGAAAAATCTTTAACCTCGAGAACCCTTTATACATTTTTAGAATCGTGACAAAATCCCAATGACTTCTCAAACCAATAGATATGTCTAGACATCCTATTATGACCATCTCAAGACTGATTTTATAGGATATTGAACCTTCGAGGACCTTTGAAATGTTTCAAAAACTTTTCAGACACTTCCATAGATTCCCAGTCATTACGGACCCATGGAAAAAATATGACACTTGTAACTCCAACATATGATGACTTTATGTCATAACATAAGACTCTTAGAAATGTCATCAGTAGAATATTATAGACCACATACTTTACCAACAGGTGATAAACTCGGACATAAAGGAAATGATTGTTCACTTAACGAATTCCATGGATAAACCAACTTCATATGAAATGATAAGAGGAATCTTTGAATACACTAAAAACCCCAGATAGGAATCCTAGTCATGATAATGAACTTAAAAGTATATGATAACTCATATCCATCTTAAATATTTGGTCCTTTTACTTTAAACTTGGTCTCCTTGAGTTCAAAAAGGATAGGTGAGACAAAGACATCCTTAGGCCCTCACACTTTTTGATTCCTGCAGTATACCTCATATAGATGATATGTTGAAAAAAATACCCTTAAATTCCACAATTTGATCATTCAAAACCACTTTCTCTCTATATTGTTCATTGTACACTATGACAAACCAGTCTAGGCAAAGAATCATAAAGGTTGTGTAAATTTTGCATTCAAGAGATCTGGATTGATCAATAACACTAAAATATCATCACCAAACCTTCGAGTAATGTTTGGCTTGATTTGAAACATGAGAATGAAAAATACTCTTGGGATATCCTTTTTTGTCTTGTTAAACTTTAAGACCGATCCTTTTCTTCATGAAGTTTGAACAAAACATTGTGCTTTATGGCCATTACACATTCATATCCTTTTTCCAATGTAATAAGACACTTGACACTACAATGAACACATCATAAATGTAACATTTTAGACTGTGACAACATAATTAGACCATGAAAAACCAATGGGTAACCTTAGAGTACTAAAAGTGACTATGGACTCACTACAAAGCCATATATACTTCATATACCATGAGACACACATGATTCCATAGATTACATCTTAAGATCATTTCATGACACACTAATTAAATACACTAGACAATATAAAGACTCCATAGATCACGAGATCCAACAAACATTTCTCAATCTCGAAATTGAGACTATGAGTACACTTTTCGTGACTTATGAAATAACAATGTGACTCATGAACATACGTAACCAACTCAAATAAAACACATACCATAATAGTACAAAATTAGACCATTAGAACTCAGACAAGTACATACATTTGATTAATAAGATTTAAGAAACAACAAGACATAAATATTGAGATACATAACATGAACAACTAGAAAGAACAACATGAACATGTTGAATGACTTGAAGAAACATACCTAAATGTGATGGAGAATAAAAAAACTTACCAAGATAACTCCCCTCACTTCAAAGCTTCATTTGCACCTATACACCTCTAAGAATCCTAGTAGAGGCATATGTCACCATGGAGGGGCTAGATGAGATACCTAAGAAGGTCTCAAACCCTCTTCTTGCTCCTTGACTAATCCATTCTTTTCTAATTCTACATTTTTCACAGTAGACTCCTCCTCTTGATCAATCACACTCTAGGAATCATCTTGAACACCTTCGTTAGCCTATTCCTTCTTCTTGTAATTTGAATTTGTTCCGTAGATCCATGAGTTTCTTTCTTCAACTATCCTACATCACAAAACCTTGCAATGTTCCCTACCTTGTGGCACCCAAAGAAATCAACTTGTCTTCTTTTTCACTCAAAATCCATATGTCCATAATCATTGCAAGAATAAAAATATCCATTGAACTTTCTTACATACCTTCTTGTGGTTTATGGCCCATTTTTTCAAAACTTTACAAGATTTCCTTTCTCATGATAATGATCAAATTCAGTTCCATATCTTTGAACTATATTTTCTTCTTTCCTTGACATTCCCTTGCTTCCATTCTTGACAATGATGTTCTTGATCCTTTCCTTAGCAATCATCCTTCTTTTCAACCTTAAGCCGACACATGCTAGCTATATGTCTATAAATAACACACTTATAGTAATTACCATAAAAACAACATACCTATATGCATTTGGCTACCTGATAGATGATCTTAAAGGAGAAGGAAGCATTGAACTCTCTCCATTTCTTGTCTTCCTTATTTTATTAGATCCTTAACTTGACTCTTCTTAATTATTCTCTCATTTGAATGATCCCTCATTGAATCCTAGGAATGTTCTATCACCATAAGACTTTTGTTTTTCCAACATGTTCCTGTGATTTTCTAAAATTCATTGAAAAGAGAGTATTTTTCTTGTCATAGTGAATAGATATTTCTTTAATTCCTCTATTTATTTCCTCTTGATCTTTATTTCAGCTTGGGTCTCCTCAAGTTGAGTCGTTAAAACCTTGACTATTTCTTCTTTCTTAGCCTTATGTTTGATACATTCTTCCCTTTTGATCCTTAACTCAATTTGTGGCCTCCTCAAATTGATTTTTAAATACATTGAATACTTCTTCATGAGATGTAATCAAATTTTGAGATTGTAGCACTCTCACATACAACTTTCCTTATCATGTAGGTATTAAGATGAATTCTCTCTAATGTTGGTGAATTCCTCTTGTCACTAAGGATCTCCCTCTAGCTTGTTAGGATACTTCCAAGGGCCTACTCGATACCAATTCTTGGAGGTGATGAGAACTGAGAGGGGAGCACATGAATCAGTACCCTATTAAAATTTCTCCACTTATACTTAAAACCCTAAACAAACAATCTCATGAAGCACACATATCAAAGCATATATTTTTCTCAATTAAATAAAATCAATGCAAGGATCATACGATAAAGTAAAAACAACTTATATTTACATTTAAAATAGATCAACACACTACTATTGATGTTAAAATCATATTACAATGAGTAATGTCTTCAATAATGATCAACAAGATACAATCATGAGTTCTCAAGACAATCAAAATTGTCTCATGAATACATATGAAGATATACAACTTTGGAAATGTCTTCAACTCAATATCAAATAAGAAAAATGCTTTAGAAACATGAAAATATCATCCAATAACAAGTCTCCAAATTTTCCCTCCTTCTTCAACTCGCTCTCAAAGAAACATCACCATATTTATTTTGCTTAATTCCTCATGAATATTGAACCAACTGCTATAATGGAATGAAATTCTAGGGATTTTGGCCAGGCCCAAGGGGTTTTTATTTTCAACAAAGGGTTCTTTAAAATAAGATAAAAGGGTTTCCAAAAGATTAACACCATTGTACCAAAAACATCATCTTTATAGCCTCTCCTTGATTGAAATTAAAAAGAGGTCAGTTTCCCTGCAATTTCACGACCAAAATATCTTAAACACATCCCATAATAATCACTATAACATTCACAATCAACCCATATAGGTTCGGCCTAGAAAAAACACTTAATTCATGCACTAAAAATCTTTAAAAACCTTGAATTTGAATGAAAACAAAATCCCTCATTCCAAAACCATGCTTAGTCATGACCCCAAAAAAATCGTGAATGATTAAAATAAAATTAAACATCCATAAAATATCACAATTTAGCTCAACCAATCAAATAATTTCATTTATTGGGCCCAGTGCTCTTTGTACTTCTCAAAACTCTTGTTTCCTACACCCTTCCGGACCTTGGAAACTTCATTATGCCACTAAATGAATTCAAATAAAAAAATACCTGTAACAACCTCATAGAAATTCTAGGACTGTAAAAACTTATAAGCAAGTTATAATCCTTTAAACACTCACCGCTAAAACCACAACCACTTTTGTTTTCACCAAATAAACATGTCAAAAAGGTTATTTCCAAATATTAGCTCATAAAAATGTTTACATGAACATTAAATACCTATAAATGGATTCATTAGATGCCACTTTCATTCCTATTCATATTTAACGTAATAATAATCATAACATAATCCATATCATGCTCCAAACAACTCAAATATTTCATACAAACACATCATGTCCCGTGATGTCAAAAACCTTCTTGTCGAAAGCATGAACCTTGAAACCATATCAAATATCATCATCATGAGACAAAACTTATATAACTAGAATTATATATGAATCTGTTTTCAACACATTTTAAATCATCTCAAAATTCCACATGTAGATCTATATATGACAATTTTACTGAACACTTCTTTTAAGGCCTTAAAACTACCCTTTGACCAGTCAACCTAAATGGAGCTCATTTGACCATGTACCTATGTGAACATGTCATGAAACCTCTTTTTTATCAATATCAACTCACATAAATTCCATAACATCAATTTAGCATGCAACTCCTTTGGACAACCTTTTCCCAAAACACTCTTCTTCAAAAACTAACATGTTTGAGTGGGGCCCACTCATCACCATGACCTATACCATACCTTTATGGAAATATATAAGATTACTCTACATCATACAATCATTACTTTTAATTAATCAATCAAAATTGGTTCACTATACTTCTTCTTCTCGCAAACTTCTCATAATTAGGGTTTAACTTGGGTTTTGGACCACTTTATCTTATTAACATTCATTCATAAAAACCTAACGATGAAATAGCCTCAATTTTTTAAAAACCTTCTATACTGACCATATAAATGTCCCTGAAATACAAAAGGTACCTATCAAATCACACACCTCAGGGTGAGCATCAAAAGTCTCAACTCGAGATGGATTTGCATTAGATTTTGACCCTGTCTCACAAACACTGACATAACTTGTAAACTAAAACCTCTAGTAAAAATTGAAATTTTTCTCAAAGCTCCATGAAACATCACACTAACATCTCCAATCATTATAATTTCATCACCATACCTCAAGCTCTCCAGACACTGAGACTTGCATAACAAATCCTTATGGTTTCTCACTGTAGAAGCTAGGGTCAACTAATGTTATAACTCATCATAAAATTAGTAGAAATGACCCAAACATACCTGATATACCATGATACACCTGAAAATATGAATCCATGAGCTCATGTATCTCCAAAAAAAAATCTCACATATGTTAGTTATCATACATGATTCACATACACACTTGTAACATAGCTAATCACCGTATCGCATCATGAAACTATTGTGAGTACCCAAGAACTCTCAAAACATGTTATAAATCATTCCAACATGCTTCTCAAGCATCCAAGAAGCTCATTCCACCAAGAAAAGTCACTTAGGAACCTAAAGCGGATTGTAAATGTGACAAACAATCCTCACCGAATCTCACTTTGTATCACCACGAGCACATATGAACCTCCATGTCCACATCATCCACTTTGTCATCAATTTGGTTTTGCATCAAGAGAAAAACTATACGAATACATGCCAACAAGCTCACAAACACATCAAATTGGAATGAAATATGCAATATGTTAAGTTAGAGTGACCTTGGTCATCACCCAAAGAGTGAACTTATGACTGAGCACTACACTACATTCCAAAATCCATGTAGTTCTTTGTTCTTATGTGTGAAATAACATCCTTAGGTAATCCCTCATACAAGTGCACTTGATCTGGGCGATAGCTAAATATACCAATGTAAGTAGATGTGTGGATGGAATAATGAACCTCCCCTTCCTATGCAAAGTGTATGCAGAAAATGCTATCACTTGTCCCTTGAATGGATGCTAGATAGATGTCTTTGATGCTCTTATATTCCTTTGGATGCAAGCTTAGGTGATGATAATAGATGCCCAGAGCTTGGTATCTTATTTTGGTTACATATCTTTGTATTTATATGATTCCTTGGTTGAATTTCTTAATTGGCCACCGTAACACCAACCCATAAGAAAATAAGATTTCAAAATTTAAAAGAGGCTTAAAAAGAGCAAGTATAGTTGAAAGAGGTCAAGGATTCTTGGAGGGGCCGAGGGTACTGGTGCTTTGGCATCCTAGTTGGGTGCTAGTGTCTGGAGCTATAAAATATAAATAAAAAACTACCAACTAGGCTATGGGGTATGAAAGACCAAATAGAATGCAAGAAACAAAGAAAAAGATGAAAGACAATTAAGTCAATTACTACTTTTCTTTCTTTGGAATCATATGGATTCTAGTATGTATTTAGGACCTAGAAATGTACCCAATTGTGTGATTTTGTGTCTACTTCAAAATGTGCACCGGTGAGCCAAGCGGCAAAAAGGTTTTCAACCACCTATTTAATGCCGCACTCTATTACACTTGGCCAGTGTGAGTGGTAAGCCCCATTTTGTGGAACGATATCTCACTTTTAACTTCAAAATGAGAAAAGTGTTTCACGTTCAATAAAATTTACAAGTGGCTATCTTACAGCTTATCCAGATTGACAAGTTCTTGCAAGTTTCTTGTTTCAATCTGGTTTTATGAATCCTTACGGGCCGTTATTGATTCTATACCACTAGAATATGCTAATAATTGTAATATTGATATTATAATTATTTTCATTCATTGAAAATATATAACAATAATAATATTCATCACAAATTAAACCACTAATATTATTAATTGATATTTAAGTTATGTTAGAGGAATAAAATATTTCAAAATAGTATAAAATAAGATTTATTTTATTTTATTTAATGATAATAATTTCTAAGAATTAACACATAAAAAATATATAAATTTAGGATGAAATAAAGAAAAATGTGTGAGGCATTGAACTTCCTAACAAAAGGAAATTGGAAAATTCACAGAAAGGATTTGGTAGGTGTAAAGTTAGGCGCCCATCCTAATTTCTTCTCACAAATTGTGTCAAATCAAGATATTTTAAGCATGTATGGGTTCTCATCAATACGAATGGATAGCAGAAACCAGACTCCCAACCAATGCCATCAATTTTCAGCATGGGCGTTGAATGGTTGAAGTAAATGGAATGTGTTGTTCCCTAATTAGTCCACATAACCTTCATATTTCCCATCATATGCAATAAAAGGGATATCATGGATACAAAATTATCATGGCGCCATGATTTTGTTTTAGCCGGGATGGTTTTTGCATTGTATAATTAGTATTTGTTTTTTTAGCATTGAACCAATTTATAGGAGTGTGGTATTTCCACATAATTTAGCTCTCGGTGCACCGCAAGATGGATATGATAAATGTGACAGCAATCACCACAAAGATGTGAATGGTTTGGAAAAATCCCCATAAAAATTTGGTCTCGCGGGCATCAACGAATGCAAGATACACACAAAAGGGTTTGTTCGAGAATCCCGGGAACTACAGGTAATAGTTTCACACTGCCGGATTTTTACGAAGAGGCATTATAATTTTACTTAGTACATGACAAACCCCATGGAGATCCCTTACCTTGAATTATTGTAGACTTGTATTTTCTTGACACTCCTTTGTTTACAACATAAGGAAGATTTTGGTGTCCTCATAAGGAAGTCACCGTGTGATTATTCAACTAAGAGGTATCTAAACCGATTAGGTTATGGTTTCCAACAAGATCAAAGGATAGAGGAAAGTTTTCAGATGGTGTAGTAGCTATTGTGCTAGTAGAACTGTTTAAAAAGCATTAAGCAACCAAACTCCACAACCTTTGCTAGTTTCCTCCCAGCCATGCCAAGGAGAATTTTGAACTGGTTTTAGACATACACTAATGCAATACATAGAGGATCCTTTTCAGAAGTTGTTATTACAAATGCCTTGGTGGACATGAAGGGAAAACAAGTAAGATTGTGCAAATCTTGTGATTTGTTTGACGAAATGCCACGTAGACATGGTGTCATTATTGCGGTGATTGCGAATTTTCTTAAAATAGGAATGGTTTTTCACAACCCATTATTGCATGATTTTTGTGGTATTATTAGTTCCTTTACATTTATTTTAAAATAATAAATAATAATAATAATAATAATAATAATATGCTTCTAGAAACTAAAATAAAATGTAGTAAAAATTGTGAAAATTTTCCTCGATACGCAGCTTGAAGGAATAGTTGAGCATAAACACCCTTCCCTAATTTTTCTCCTTAGATGAATTGACAATCTTGATCACTACACTAGTTAACGAAAACCACCGGAAATATCATTTGAACCCGATTTCTAGTTTCCACTAGTTGTCGCCGCACCTTGCAAAAGTTAATAAACGCAATTTTCAACGTCTAAAACATCTTTCTTAACCCCAAAACATGATGGTTAAGATATGAATGGGTACCCTTTCATGTGGAGTACTATTTTGAACCTTTGGATGACCACGCAGTTCATTTGTGCACTTTTTCTTACCCTCTTTAGGATGTCTATCAACTTTTTTGTAGTCTAAGGAAGATACTAAAACATAAAAATTGAGTTTGGTTTTCATTTTCCATTCACGCCTCAAGTGATAAAATGCATATCAGACTTTATATACCTATAGTTTTTAGATATGAAAATTATTTGAAACCCCCATTTTTCAGAAAAACATCTTGCGATACATTTTTACAATAGGGTTTTGTAGGTCTCCAGTCGCTGAGTGACCAGGTCAAACAAGTCCAATTATGACTAATGGCTCTGAAAAAGCTCTTTCATATCATACAATGTTCTCCAGTTCTTAGTCCCATCAAATTTTGTAAAATATTTTTATATAGGTGAATTTATATTATTTGTATCATGGTGTTATGACCATCGAAAATCAATTATCAAACACATTTTATAGACACTTGGGATAAATTGGATGTTTTTGTAAACTAGTGGCAACATCAAAAAATGTTGTCATGGACCCATTTTAAGTTAAATGATTAGTAGGAAAACATGTAGGAACTAACAGATGATGTTATGAGTATCAATTTAGTTTTTTGTTTTGATAATATTCATTTTGGGAAAATATGATGTTGTTTCTCTCTCATCTACCTCCTCTCTAGTTTTGAAAATGTAATTAAAATGAAAATGCATCTCTTACCTCTCTTGTTATGTAAAGTGTTTCTTTCTTTACAAATGGAAAATTAGTAATCATGAGTTGTGCTATATCATAGGAGATTTCCATTCCAACGATTATTGCTAATCCATGCTCTAATGGTCGCTGCAGTTGCAAGAAGCACAAAAAGTAACATAAATGAAGGATGTTTATTTCATCGTTGTATTTTCAATCATAAAATGTATAAAATGATGTGATGTATTGTATTTTTAATAATTTCAATTATTTACTATTTTGAAAGGAGAAAATGAAAATAAATTAAAAGTTAGTTATTCCATGTGTGCATTGAAGGTTGTATGCAATTGTAATTGAATGTTGTTTAGTGATATCGAGTTATTAAAACAATCATTACCATACTAATTGTAGTTTTTAAAGTTAATACTTAACTCATAGATTGAAAATTACCTTGCCTTGGCCACCTAAATGAAATGAGTTATAACCCTCTTATCATACCTACATTTTTGTTGAATCTTGTTAAGTTCCAAAACCCTCGTCATGCTAAGGAAAGGTTTAAACCTATTGTAAGTGAGTTTTTGGTTTTGTACTTGGAACAAGGATTTATATACCATTTTCATGTCTTAGGTATGTTTGTGCGAGAACATGACTACACAACATGTATCCTACCAATTCTAGTAGAGTACAATCATTACTCCTAGATGTCGTATGTTCTAGTTTCACCCTTGAAAAACTTTTCCACATGTGTGTATGCTCCTTAAAACTCTTATGAGTGTCCAAAGATGTACCAATATATATTTGGGGTGTCTTAATCCCAAATGACATCATTAAAGAAATTTAAATGATGTAATTGAAACCTAGGTCCTAGTTTCTGCACTTGGGACAATGAACATTGAAGCCCTTAAGCATTATTACA